>JAASGT010000394.1:0-27385 GCA_023334315.1 Globisporangium alternatum | reverse complement strand
GTCTTCTTGTCTTTCTCCTTGGGTTTCTTGAACAACGCCATCGAAGACTTGAGCGCTTTTTCATAGTCTCGGTAGGTTGAATTCATGACTTCTTCCGGAACTTCCAAGTGATACGCGGGGAGATAGTTCGCCAGCGAGTGCTTCGTTGACATCGGACGATACTTTGCGTTTCGCTCCTTCTTTGTGGTCTTGTAGCAGTCGTCTCGCGATACCTCGACGAGCTTGTTGTAGATCGCGCGGTGAGTGCCGAACATCTTGTTTAGGAGATGCACTTGGGTATCTTGTGATGCTGTTCACATAGATACCAATGTTAGCTATATTACCAATTTTGTGTGTCAATGTGGACCAACTTTGACCATGTTTTCAAAATAATGACACAACTCAGTGTAAAACCGTGTAAAATTGGTATCTCTCAAACGGTCCAAACATGGCAAGATCAACCAAGCATTACTTTCTTACATGATGCCCTTTCCAAACAGATTTAGATTCTTTACGGTTCTCTGCTATAAATACCCGTCTTTTTTAATATAAATAAAATATTCCATCTGCATCATTTTGGTGCAAGATTTCAATCAATTCAACCCAAAGCGCAATTTCCAGCCCATATAACGAGAGATCAGGATGTCGACCAACAAGTACGACCGGCAGCTGCGCCTCTGGGGCGCCGACGGCCAGCAGCGGCTCGCGAGCACGCACGTGCTGCTGCTAAACGCGAGCGCCACGGGCGCCGAGACGCTCAAGAACCTCGTGCTCCCGGGCGTGCAGCGCTTCACGATCGTCGATGACCGCGCCGTGACGCTCGCGGACGTGACCAACAACTTCTTCGTCGCGCGCGAGTTCCTGCACGAGCCACGCGCCAAGGTCGTGACGGAGCTGCTGCTCGAGATGAACGGTGACGTCGCGGGCTCCTTTCGTCAGGCGGACCCCATGCACGTGCTGCAGACCGGTGCGTCCCTGCTAGCCGCTGTTGTTCATTAACCAGAATTCGCTTATTGACTGTGCAATTATGTGTATCGATTTGGACGGTAGAGCCCGAGTACCTGGACCAGTTCACGCTCGTCATCGCGACACAGCTGGACGAGGCAGCCATGCAGCTCCTCGGCGTGCTCTGCCACGAGAAGCAGCTGCCGCTGCTCGTCGTGCACTCGACGGGACTGCTCGGCTACTACCGCCTCCAGGTGGCGCAGCACGCGATCCTCGACTCAAAGAACGACCCGCCGATCCACGAACTGCGGCTCTCGAAGCCCTTCCCGGCACTGCAGAAGTATGTGGACGAGTTCGACCTCGACGCGCTCTCGTCCATCGAGCACGCGCACGTGCCCTTCGTCGCGATCCTGCTCAAGGCGTCCGCGGCTTGGAGGACCTCGCACGACGACAAGCTGCCAAGGTACGGTATACATTATGATACATAGCAGGCTTGCTTTGTATGAGTCCTTTGCTTATTAACAATGTTGTCACTTGCAGCACGTTCCCAGAGAAGGCCGAGTTCAAACAGCTCATCCTGTCGATGGCGCACGGCGGCGTGGGCCACGAGGTCAACTTCCTCGAGGCCGCGGACAATGCGTACAAGGCGTACGTGGCGCCGCTGGTGCCGGACGAAGTCGCGCAGGTGCTTGTCACGTCGCGCCAGCTGCAACTGACAAAGAAGACGCCCGAGTTCTGGCTGCTCGCGCGCGCGCTGGCCGACTTTGTGGACGCGAACGACGGCGTGCTGCCGATCACGGGCGTCGTGCCGGACATGACGGCTTCGACTGAGACGTACGTGTCGCTGCAGCAAGTGTACGTGACCAAGGCCAAGGAGGACGCGACGCAGGTGCTGGCGATCCTCAAGAAGCATCTCGCGGCACTCGAATTGCCTGCCGAGCACATTGCGACCGACAAAGTCGACGCGTTCTGCAAGAACGCGTACAACATTGGCGTATGTACTTGCATCGTTTGTCAACATTGTTGTGGCAACTGGTTGTGTGGAATATCTAACAATCTGATTTTCTGTTTCTCAACAATATTTGTAGATGCTCGACACGAAGACCATTGCGGGGGAGCTGAAGGCCGTGGACCTCTCGGCGATCGACCTCGAGGACGAGGACCAGAAGCAGTCGCCGCTCATCTGGTACTTCCTCGTGCGCGCACTCATGGCGTTCGTCTCGGAGTTCAAGCGCCACCCGGGCAGCCTCGACGAGCTCGTTGACAGCGATGCGCAGTGGCTCTTGCAGAAGGCGAAGGCGCTCGCCGCGGTCTCGAGCAGCGAGCTCGCGGACTTGGTCACGAGCGACCACGCGAAGGAGATCACGCGGTCGTGCGAGGTGGAGCTGCACAACATCGCTGCGATCATGGGCGGCGTCGCGTCCCAGGAGGCCGTCAAGATCATCACGCACCAGTTCGTGCCGCTCAACCACACGTACCTGTTCAACGGCATCGCGGGTACTGCTGGTGCGTACGACTTATAAACCAGCCAGTAGGAAGACACCAGAGAGATCGCTGCCTAGTGATGTACAATTGCAAAGCTGTTTGGAAGGTGAAGATGTATTGTGTTTAGATACATATCGAGTGGTCATGTGCTGCACGCACGCCGTACATTGGTGGTGATGCTAAAACTCTACGTTAACCAACAACAGACATGCAGTTGTTACATAGCCGTGATGGTGATGGTAATGGTGAGCTAACAATGGCAAATTCACGATTACAGCCCTTCGCCTCCATGATGCTGGCGCTGCTACTGCTGATGATGTCGTGAAGATGCTGCTGAACTATCGTTTGGGGTCGTGTGTTGTTGGGCTCCTGCCACGTCTATCGCTCGTCGCTCGTCGGAGCACCGCAAGCAGAAGCACTTGAACTGGTACTCGCGCAGGTTCGCCTCGCGCGTGCGCACGTCGTCGTCAATGTCGATGTAGCAGATACAGAGCTCGTCGCCCTTGTGGATGTCGCGCACGGCGACCACGTGCGCGTTGCCGTCTTTCGTGTAGAGCACGGTGCAGTTGGGCTCGCAGCTGTGGTTCATGGTGCAGATGATTGGGAATAGCGCCGTGCCTTCGACACCGAGGAAGCCTTCGCCATGCGACGGGTGGGCTCCATGGAAGCCAGCATCGTCATCGCCCTGCATTTGTTGCTCTTGCTGTCGCTGGGCAGTCAGACGCGCTTCTTCGTACTCGAGAACACGCCTGACACGGTTCACGACCTGGTTCTCGTCAATCACCGGGTCGTCAGTCTCTGCATGGACGTCTGGGTCCAGGATTTCGATCAGGCCTCGAAACGGGTGGTCGATCTCCATGCTAACGTTGTTCATCTCAAAGAGTCCGAGCTGCGCGGCAAAGAACTCGAAGCTCAGGATGCTCGCGCACGAAGTCCAGACGTTGTCGACCGAGAGCCCATGGAGCTGATCCTCGCGCTCGAGATGCACCAGGTTGCTCTCAATGGCATCGAGTAGCAGCTGGTGCGTGAAGGTCAGCAGTTCGCGGAGATAGTGCGCCTCGATGCCGTCGTCATTTGCCCCCTCTACGCCTCTCGGGAGGTCGTCCAGGTTCGCATTGAGCCCCTCGCGAGGCAAGGTCGTCGCCGTCGGCGGTGGCGGCGGCTTTGATCCGACAGTATTGATGACGTTGCTGCTGTCGGCGGCTCCTTTGGTATTGGACGCTGTTGCACGACCACGACCACGTTGACTCTGGAGCTCGCGGTGGTGGCTGTACTCGCGCGCAAAGGCCTCGACGTCCATATTCATCATGGGCGACGGGTCTCCGATGTGCTGGATTTGCTTCTCCATCATCACAACCTCCCACCACGGCTTCTTGTAGAACATGTCCATGGGCTCGCGCGCCTTGATGATGTCACGCGTCGTAAAGAACCGGCTGAGCAGGCGCGCAATGACCTTGGCGACGAGCAGGAAAATGTCGTTCGTGTGGCGCATGTGCCCCAGGAACTCGTTCATCGCCGAGTACGGGTCGTCGCGCGGGCACAGGATCGAGTGGTACTCGTGGAATGCGCGGATCTGGCAGAACTTGGAGCAGTACACCTCGCCGCAGCTGCACGTCGCCCCAGGAACAGCGAGGCCGCAGTTCTTACGGTTCACCTCGAGCTGCTGGAGCGCGAGGTCCAGCTCGTCGTCGCCCACGGGGAGCTCGTTGCCATTATTACTACCACCCTGCTGTGCAGCATTCCAGCGCGCTGCCATGTCGTGCCACTGGGACTTGTACTCGGATAACAGTGGCACAAAGCAGTACTGGCAGCAGCGCAGATGCCCGCGGTTCGCCTCGTGCTGCATCGCCACAAAGGGCGCTTCAGTCCATATCCGCGACGATTGCTCGATGTCGCGGTCCGCGTAGATCGCCTTGCCCTTGATCTTGCCCGCGAACGCGCACACGATTGGAGCCTTCGCCTTGGAGATCACGAGGTCAAAGTAGCGCGTCGTGCGCGCGTCATTGGCCCCATACGGCACTGCGAGGCACGAGTGGCGATCTGCACAGCATGATAAAAGCAAGGCATACATAGTCAAATAGCACACACACATTAGACTAGAGCCCACATGGAGGCGGCACATACAAACAAGAAACAGACTATTAGCTAGCTAACTAGACACAGTACCTGCAGTGTAGGCGCGAACATTCGGCAGATGGTTCCGGCATTTCACACCCGCGTCTGTATCACTGCCAAAACGCACGGTCAGTCCAGACTGCTGATGCATCTGCGCTCGGTGCGTCTTGCGCGGCGGCGGTGACGCCACTGCGTCGTCGTTCTCGTCCCCTTCCTCATCATAATCGTCCTCATTGTCCTTCTCCTCGTCGTACGCGTACACATTGTGGTGGGGGCGATCGCGATCGCCGCGCGAGAAGGCCGCGAGGTCGGCCTGTCGTCTATCGAGCGGCACGAGCGTGCTGGTCGTGGTCGTGGTTGTAGGCTTGTGACCCAGCGCCGCCGCCGACGTCCGACGCTTCTGCTGCGGTGGCGGCGGCGGCGGCTGCGTCGTCGTCGTTGTCGTCGTCGAGACGGCCACGGGCGAGAACGCGGCTGGTGCGCTGCGCTTCCCCATACTATCTATCAACTAGCGCTGCTGCTGCTGCGGTGTCTTGTGTCTTCGAGTGTATGTGGTAGTGGTGCGATGCCTGCGCGCTTGAGTCTGCCTGCCACGCAAGCGAAGGGTGGCGACTGTCAGTCGTGTGGCTCGCTTGGTGTTGTGGTTCTGTTTGGTTGTGCGCTGTCCTTGCGTTGTTGTTTGCTTCTGAAAAAAAGAAAGTTCTTGGAGTTTGTATGGCGACAGTCGGATGCCTTGAGTTGACTGCCTGACTCACCACGAGCTGACATGCTTCCGTTCATGCTATTCACGAGAGGGAATAGTACTGAAAATATCGAAATCTGGATGACGAGAGAAAGCAAAATGCAAATCAAGAGAACTTTCGAGAACAGAGTTTGTACCGCCAGCCGACTTTTTTCGTCGGAAGGTCAGCATACGAGGCGAATGTAACGTGAGTGCAGCAACTTCTTACATATGCGACTATCAATAGTTCTTGGTGTTCATGAAAAGCTAATCATCAATTATTTGTTTGGTTCTTTCATCGTCGTCTTCAGTAATTCTCGGCACACTTGTCGTCGTAGATCCATTGCTCACTCGGCTTGAGATGTCTTATGGAAGCGATACTTGTTTTTTTTGGGGGGGGTTACGCACTGAGCTCTGCTTCGCAGCGCTTACAGGTGCACACGAACTGGTACTCACTGTCAATCAAACACAAGCATGCTCAAGTTAGTATGCGCTGTCTGCCATTCCCAACAGTAAGCGTGGAGATCGAAGCTTACCGGAGGCACTCGTGGCGATCCGCGACGTCCTGGTCCACGTCAATGTACGAAATGCAGAGCTCCTCGCCCGCCTGTGGCAATAATAAAACAAAAGAAATACGCATTAGAATGACAACTGCAACGATCCCAGCAACAGCGCAACTCCAACCACGCACATAAAGAAATAAATACTATACAATGAATTCGCACCTCAATGTCGTGGACCGCGAAGACGTGCGCGCCGCCGTCCTTGGTGTAGAGCACCGTGCAGTTCGGGTCGCAGCTGTGGTTCATCGTGCAGATGCCCGAGAAGAGCGCCGTGCCTTCCACACCCACAAAGTCGTCGTCGACCGCGAAGCACTCGTCGTCCTCGTCGTCCTCGCCGTGCGCATGGTCGTGGTCATGGCTGTGGTCGTGCGCGTGGTCGTGCGCATGGTCGTGCGCGTGGTCGTGGCCGCAGCCTGCGTGGGCACCGCCTTCGTCGTCCTCGTCGTCGTGGAAGTGGATCTTGTGCTCTTCCGAAAACTTCTCGAGCGCGTTCTTGACGCGCACGAGCATCGCCGGCATCTCCTTCTTGTCCTCGGAGCTCGCCTCCGAGAGCGCCTCGCCGAGCGCGTGGAACGGGTGGTCCACCTCCATGCTGATGTTGTTCATCTCGAACATGCCGACGATGCGGCTGAAGAAGTCGAGCGTGAGCACTTCGTCGGCCGAGCCGAGCACGGCGTCCACCGAGAGCCCGTTGAGCTCGTCCTTGGCGGCCAGCTGCGCCAGGTTGTCATGCAGGCCGGTCATGAACTTCTCGTGGGTCTGCGCGAGCAGCGACTTGAAGCGATCACGGTACTCCTCGAGCGTCTCGCCCTCTTCCTCGAGGTCGTCTTCGGACGTGATTACGTCCCACCACGGCATCTTGCAGAACATGTCCACGGGCTTGCGCGCGTGCGCCATGTCGTGCGTGGCCACGAAGCGCCGCAGGATCTTGGCGACCACCTTGGCGGCGAGCTGGAAGATCTCGTTCGTCACGAGCGTGTGGTTCACGAACGAGCCCATGGGCGACTCGTTGTCCTCCGCGTGCGTGCACAGGATTGCGTGGTGCTCGTCGTAGGCGATCTTCTGACATTTTTCCGAGCAGTAGATGACGCCGCAGGCGCACTTGACCTGGTTCGCGGCGATGTGGAAGACGCTAAAATAGCTCTCCTCAGCGCTCTTGCCGCCCTCCTTCTGCAGGAACGCGACCGCATCTTCAAAGTCCTGCAGCGTCGCGACGGGCTCAGTGGCGTCAGCCTCGTCCGAGGTGCTCGACGTTAGCACTCTCTCCCACGCCTCCTTGCTGTTGACGAGCGGCACGAAGCAGTTGTCGCACGCGTCAACGAACTCCTGAAGCATGTCACGCGTGTCAAGAAGAAGGAACGTTTCACAAAAATCAGAAAATGAATGAAGGGAGAAGGGAGAGAGTTGACTGGTTGCTTGAATGGATGATGCACGTCGCGACAGTGGCGGCGAACATCATGGCTACAAGTCTCCCACCAGATTCGCAATTGACAGACAGACACTACTTTCGTACATACCTTGTTGTCCTCGTGCTGCATGGCGACGAAGGGCGCCTCGGTCCAGACGGGCTCGCCGGCCTTGAGCGCCTTGGTGGCGAAGATCGCCTTGCCCTTCTTCTCACCGGCAAAGCCGCACGCGACCGGCGGGTTCTGCAGCTGAGTCTTCATGAGCTCGTCAAAGTACGCAGCGACTGCGGGCTCGTTCGGCTGCATCGTGATCGATTCCGCTGGAGCCATTTGGTGTGATGTCGTGGCGTGTCGAGATGGCGTGTAAGTAAATGAGGGCGTGTGGCGTGTGGCGTGGGGCGTGGGGCTGTTTGCTGCCTGTCGTCCAGTGGAAATGGATGAATGGAGAAGCAGGCGCTTCACTCACTTGCGCGCGCGTGTCGGCTGCTGGGCGAATGAGCAGGGAACGATGGCGGTAGATGCTTTTTCAAGCACTCCTCCTCCCACTCTGCAGCTCACCAGATGAACGCACACGAGCCAAGCGAGCCATTTAAATTCATGATCATCACTCTGGCGTCAAATTGCGCACACCACTTACACACAAATTTGGCCAATCTGGCTAGTTTCTGCAGCACAAAACAGTGCAGTGTACCGATCGCTCCCTGTCGCAGATTCCAAACTACTTCTATAAATTCATAAATAGTACGGTTTATCCAATCAGAACGCACGCTGGACCTCTGGAACTCAATGTGTACCGTCAGAAGAGACACTGGAGTGTACCTCTCCAAGTGGTACAGTGTCCCAATCAAAAAGCGCGGCAAGATCCAAACGAAATGCCACGAAGCGACGCAATGCTGTTCAAGAATAAAGTCGCGACGGACAGATTGACTGTCCAATCGCCCGCCCAACGCTGACAGCTCTGCAGAAGTTCTACGAGTCGAAGTAGCAAGAGTAAGCACGCGCGGGTGGAACGCCTGAGGTGCGCGTGTCGTCTGGTTGAAGCGGCTCGTTCTTCCAATGCGCAGCACGACGAGGATGACGAAGAAGCACAGTCGTCACTACCGGTGCCGCGCTGACTGGGATGTGACCAACCGCGCATGGTTGCAGCTCGCGCTCTCAATCGCGCTGGTGGCTCTTGCTGGGTGCTTGATGTGTGATGTACATGCTGCCAGCATTGGCACGTTCGAGGCGACGCACTGCGCGCGATGTGAAGGGCTCAAGTATTGCACCGCGATGAATGACAAGCTGTTCTTCGATCCCGTCTACGGCTACACAAGGTAGGCTGCCATTAAATTATCTCACCTTGAGTATGTGATTAATACTGATACGCATTGCTACCTGAGAAACAGAGAGGCAACGACACAGCTGCAGAAGCAGGGAGTCTGTGAAGATCTCGACGCGAAGACCTTCGCGCTCAGCAGCTTTGGCGACCAGTTCCAGTTCAAAGACACAGATACCTGCCACGCGCTGGTGTGGAACTACCACTGCCTCTCCTGGGTCGCTGCGACGTTCCAGCGCGTCATCAGCAACACCACGGTATCCTGTGCAACAGTCACGGACGTCGCGCCATTGCCGCTGCCGCCGTGTCGATCGCTCTGCGTCGAGGTGGCCGACAAGTGCGTCTACTCGCATTTCTACCGCACATATCTGGAAAATGTCTGCGGCAACGTCCCGTGCGTGAGCGAAGAAGAGGAGGAGCTCAGCGCCAAAACCAACGTGTCCAAGAAACAGGCCGCGTGCGTGAAAGCGCCTTGGGAGTCCGTGGCCAACACCACGTTCTCGCGCTGCTCCATTCGCGAATACATACAGCCGACGGCGTCCGCAACACGCCTCGCACCTCAGCACCTCTGGGTCGTGCTGCTTGGCATTCAGACTGCACTGTGGGTGTATTCGAACGTCGATTAATGATTAAATGTCGTTTAACTTCAGCTGTCTGCTGTTGATCTACTTAGCTTGTCAAGCTCTTTGAATTGCTTCTAATGAATGAGTGGCTGTCGTTGTCCATAAAAAATGAGGCGAGAGTAAGAAAATTGTTAAGGCTCGACTGCCTTCAGCCTCACGCTAGCGACTCGTAGCCGTCGCGCTTGCGGTACTGAACGAACGCGAGCACACTGGCACCGAGCACGAAGCCACTCGCAATCCATCCAAGTGTCGCCAAGACACCTGACGAATTCGAAGAACTGAATCCATGGCCAGCATGCTCGCTGTTGCTGCTACTCTGCGACTCTTCAACCGTATTCAATGCATTGAGACCCGTGAGCTTGGCGCGCATCGACTTCTTGGGCGTAAACGTGTCACCCGGCCACTTGGAGAACTCGCTCAGCTTGAGCCACCACGCTGGGTAGCCGGGCGCCTGCATCTGGTTCGGCTCCTCGCCAGTCGTGACGTACCCATCGCTAAACTTAGCCACGAGCACCCAGGCGAATTGCCACCAGCGGTCCACGACGAGCGTCGCAAACTCGTTGCTCTGCTTCTCCAGGTAAGCGTTCAGCTGCTGCACCGTCGAGTCGTCGTCACCACTCTTAGTCGAGTGGTGAAGTGTCACAGCGTGCTGCTCGAGCTGAGCTCTCGTCACAAACGCCTCTTTCTGCAACCCGCTGATCTGTCGACGCACCTCCTGGTTGATTGCGTTAAAGCGCAGCAGACTCCAGTTGTTGACAAAGTTGAACGCCCACCACGCTGACCGTGGGTGGAACTCGCTCTGCTTACCGACCAAGTACGACTCGGGCAGCTCACTCTGCGTGCACGCAAAGGGCACGTACACCGAGCCGTGCGGCGCGCTCTGTGCGTACCAGGCAACGCCGCCGATCGCGTCGGGCAGATCGCCGCGCACCTGGAGCACAAAGCTGAACATCGTGCGGTACATGGAGATCGGCCTTTCCCATCCACCGGCGACGCCCTGTGGGTTGCCGCTCCACCGCACAGGTGAGCCGAATGGCCCCGCCGCGATGCCCTTAGTCATGTCGTACTTGGTGCCTTCGTAGTGGTCGCGCAGCAGCTCCATGACCGTGTTGAGCTCAATCTTTGCGTCGGGTTTCACGGAAAAAGGGTATGTCGCATACTCCGAGAAGCTCCCGAGACGCGCGTCAAGCTCCAGCGACGGCGCGAGCACATCAAGCACGCGCCAGATGCGGCGACCCGTGTACAGTGGTCCAATCGCGTCCTTGTCTGCAAATCCGTAGGCCGCGGTGAAGTCGAAGCGCTTGCCAGAGGCCTTGTCCCACCAACCCATGTCCTGAGCAAACGACTCGACGTTCGGCGACGCCAGGAACCACTCGGGGTCCTCCAGGTTCATCTCGCGGATCGTAAACCCGTTCGCGAGCGCAGTCACGTGGTTTTCGGGGACACGCTGCGCGGCCCAGACCGCACTCGTGTTCCCCTGCCCCGTGAGCACGTGGAAGACCCAGACTTCACCAAACTTGTCGCCGATCACGAGCGCTTCGGCCGAGTCACCAAAGTCGGGCTGGTTCGGATCGCCACTGTCTTCGCTGTAGAAGCCGTACTGTACCGCCAGTTCGCCCATGGTCTTGACAGCACAGCGCGCGCTCTCGCAGCGTTCGAGCGCAACCTTCGAGAGCTCGGCGATGCCAAAGAGGTTCTTTCCGTGCCCCCCAGGAGCGTCGAGCGGCCAGCCGACTGTCTTGGCGCCGCACGTCGACTCGCCGATGCTCAGCTGCACTTCGTTCATCATGCCGTAATCCTGGTCAAAGTACGCGAACGTGTGCGGCAACTGCGGGATGTAGCCAATCGGCGTCATCACCTTCTCGTTGACAAAAGCGTCGCCGGTGCGAGGCGCATAGTGAGGGCCACGCTCATTCGACACAAGCCGCGGGAAGCCGCCAAAGAAGTTGTACACAGCTCGCTGTGCGCCGACCTCGTGGTCCTGAGCAGGTACACGCACCAGGCGCACGTCGGCAGCACCGCCGCCGGCGTCGTCCGTGTGTGCAATCAGCGTCGAGCCATCAACCGTTGCATTGCGGCCGACTGCGATCACCGTGCACGCGTCGACTCCTGGAGCTGCTGGTGCGAGGAGCAACGTGACACCGACGACGGCTGCATGCAGGAGCCCTCGGAGCGAGTGGGAAGGCTTCATGAGACCTCGTGTGTGCTTGTCCTGGTAGCACTCAGGCAGCCAACAGCGAACAGTCTGGAGCCTTGAGCTGCTGGTCAAAGTGAGCTGGAGCGCGCACAATGCGGAATGAATAGCGAGAGGCAACCTGGGGTAGTATCCTTTCAGCTCTTCAACGATTCCGATCGCTCCAACTTCCTGGAAAAGGCATGAGACAGTGACCGGAAGGGGCGTTTTGGTTCTGGGTTGCGCACGTGCGCAACCGCTTGTAATGGGCTATTTATAGAAAAGCTTAGTTACAGACAGTCGTCCACAGAAGCCAGTAACAGATTCGGTGGTTGAGCTATTTTTGAATGCGCGAAACGACGGGATCTGGGACTCTTCGCGTACCAGGATGGCGCGTGTTGTGTTCTGGTGCTCTGGTAGGCCAAGTGACGCCTCCGAGCGGATGCTCCAAGCTGCCTTGCGCACTGGCGCAAGCCTGTGACGTGGCAACAAGTTGCTCGGAGATTGAAACGGACAAGTGTGAGCGAGGGGCGTTACACTGTAACTTCAACTTGATGGATCATCACTCTGATCTATGCTGATCCCCAGATTGAGAATCTGACTGGTTCAGAAGTACTGGAGCTGACGGCTGACAAAATGAAGAGCTACGTTTGTTTGACTTATTGCTTCTCTACAACACACTGTATGTACCAGCTCGCTTGAAAAAAGCTTGTGTAATGATTGACTTGTTAAGCTGTACGTGAAAGATGACTACTGGGAACACAGCGTCTAGTACTTTCGCATGCGGCGCGTGCACTTCTTCGTCGTGGTCGAAGGCGTTGGTGCTGGTGTGGTCGTTGGCGTTGGGGTGGTTGTTGCCGTTGGGGTGGTCGTTGGCGTTTCCGTAGTGGTCGTGGCAGCGTCGGCGTCCGCGTCGGTCTCGGCTGAAGCAGCGTCAGTCGTGGTCGAGGCGCTCTCATCCGTCGTGGTGGCTGCAGACGCGGCACTGGTGTCCGTGTCTGCCGACGCGTCGGTGCTGGCGACGACGGTCGTGGCGCTCGAGCTGGCACCGCTGCCGCTCACAATGATGTCGGCGCAGGTCGGGTACGTCTGGTTGGCCACGTCCGAGTGCCAGTACATCTGCAGCGCGCAGTCACCGGCCTTGTCGCAGCCCGAGACTGTGCTCGGCATCGTGACCTTGAGGTCGAAGGTGCCGCCCGAGTTGGCGAAGCTGTCCTCGGTCAGGATGTTGAGGTACTTCTCGTACATGATCGCGCCGCCGGTCGTGCTCGCTTTGGGTTTGACGATGTTGAGGTTCATGTACCCCGGGTGCGGCGCCTGGATGTAGTACGTCATCGTGAACTCATTGCCGGGCGCGAGCGTCGTGACCGGGTTCGCCGACTCGTAGATCATGCCGCGGCAGCCGTTCATGATGCTGAACGTCGCGGCCTCTGGGAAGTCAGCCTGCTTGCGCTGGCTTAGGTTCTCCAGCGGAGCCCACTGGAGCTCGTCGTCGCCGGCGTTCTTGAGCGCACCGCTGTTCGCGCGATACAGCGTGGACACGGGGCGATACTTCGGCACCATCATCTGGCCGTGGGCCTGCACGGAGACCGCGAACGCCGCCGCGAGTACGAACGTCGACACGCAGCACGTCTTCATTGTAGTGACTGAGAGAGGTTGTCGGGTCTGGTGGACTGCAAGTTTGCGAATGAGAGCAGGAACGAACGCTACGAGGAGCTCCGTTTCAAGGTTCTGTAGGAGACGCTGGTTGTGTGTTGCTAGTCAAGGATCGTGGAGGCACATGCACTGAATGTAGATAGCGAATGACTGTGCCGGAGCACCAGATGGACGCTGCTCTGAGATGCAAGAGGGAAAACGTCCATCGAAATCTTTCTCTTAATATGAATACTCTCGCCTAATGAGGGATTCTTGACACTTTCAAAACGCGTGTGGAAGGATTAGTGGATGTAAAAAGGTATGATGCTTGTCAAAAAGGATGTGATTAAAATGATCATGGCCAGTGTCCACACGAAAGCATGTGTCTGAGCCATTCGCCTATCACCAAAGTCTCGGAAGCAAGAGCAGATAACAAGAGCACAAGGCAAACAACACGGGACTCTTGCAGCTCTCGACAAGCGGATCGCGAATGAACGCAAAGTAGCGCGCGTTCCTCGAAAGCAGTCTGAGTTTGGGAATGCGCTTGCGATCCTCTGTCGTCCAGTCGATCGATTGAACTCGCAACACTGTGGAGCGTGTCCAATGGCCAAATGCTCTAGTTGTGATTCTGATGACGAGGTGGTGGCGCGACTTGACCCTCGCTGCTCATAATTGGCTGCGGATCACTTGATCGCTCGGACCACTGGGCTCTTGCTGCTGCTGTATCACCTTCTATCAGGACGTCTGCAAGCAGTGGACAGGGTACTCATGGCCTGGCAAAGCGAACACATGACATGTAAGAGTACATTTGTGTTTCCCAATTCCTTCTTTCTTGATTCTGCTGCTGCAACATGCACCTCTTGGCGACATTAGAACGCGGACGCGATGGCGGCAACGAGCTTGGAGGCGAGCTCGTCGTGGCTCGGCAGCTTGCCCTCCGT
The DNA here is from genome assembly GCA_023334315.1 of Globisporangium alternatum. NCBI lineage: Eukaryota > Oomycota > Peronosporomycetes > Pythiales > Pythiaceae > Globisporangium > Globisporangium alternatum. The sequence goes on along the minus strand of JAASGT010000394.1, from coordinate 13,481 downwards.
CTGCAGTAGCTGCTTGATCTGGTCGCTGCCGAGGTCCTGGTAGCTCTGGAAGAAGCTCAGGTGGCCCGTCGGCTGGCTTGCGTCGACCATCGTGAGCGCCACCTGCTTCCAGATCGCGCGCAGCCCTTGGTGGACGCTGATCTCGACCGTCGCGAACGCAGTCGACGGCTCGCCACTGCGCACCCGCGAGTCTGGTATGGCGTAGAACACCCGGAGGATCGAGGACGGTGCGCCATCATTCATCTCGACATGGATCAGCACCTCAATCTACAAATTCCAACGCAGATACAAACACACATGATTGCCATTAGCTCAGTCCCATGCACATCACAAATAAGCAAATCACAGTATTAAACGTACCGAGTAGTGCTCGCCTTCAGGCAGGTCGCGCACGAAGAGCTTCATGCCAAACTCAAGGCGATTCTTGCCCGTCTGCTCGTCGTGGACGAACGCGTGGTACTGAAAATCACGCACCTGCGCGATCTCGACTGCTGGGATGCCATCGAGCGGCATGCGGAACGTCTGCAATCTCACGCACGCTGACGCAGCTGACTGGTCGCTCGTCTCGGTCTCGGAAGTCGTCACGTTGGAGGCGTTGTACGAGCGCCAGGCGCCAATATCCACCTCCATATTCCCGCTCTGGTGGTTCACGACGTGCAAGAACGCGCACTCGTCTGAGAGCAAGCTCTCGAAGAACAGATGCGGTGTGATCTTCCCACCGAGACCCTCTTCAAGCACGAGCTTGAAATGGTGAGGGGCGCTCTCAAAGAACGGCACGCTGGTTGGCACGAGCTGCCCAAACGGCAATGATGATGATGTCGCTGACGGTCGTGTGGTAGCAGCAGGCGCACTACCAGCGCCCGATCGACTCAGCCGGCGCTCGACATAAGCGTTCCACGGGAGCTTAGTCGGTAACGATGGGAAGCTCTCGTGCAGGCTCTTGGCGTCGCCGAAGGACGTGATGATGCCCTTGATCACCTCCATCGCGAGCGTGTGCGGCGGGATCGACGTCTTTGCGCCGCCTCCAGTCAGACTCTGTCGCGCCGTCGACAGTGCAATTGTCGAGGCAGTCGTGGCGCTTCGTCCGCGGCCGTCCTTCGCCATCTCGAGCAGCAGGTTGCACGTCTGCCTTACGCCCTGGAGCGCGCCTTTCTCGACGAGCGCGGCAAACATGATCGGACGCGTGAAGTACACGCCCGTGTGGCAGCGGAACTGCATCACCGGTATGTTCACGGGTGATGGGCCACCGGTCACCGTGTCCACGAGGTCTTGGAACTCAAAGACCGTCTCGATCGAAGTGCAGTTGCTGTACGGCGTGCTCAGCGTGTACGCCTTGGAGCGGAACGTGACCTTGTCCATCGCCTTCTCGTTCACGATGCACGAGTGGTACTGATCGATCGCGATGGTCTTGAGCGCCAGCGCGTCTTCGCCTTCTACGTTATCAACCGCCTCAGGCGACGGGCGATAGCTGAGCTTGCGGATGTACCCAAAGTGCGGGTGCATGTGCCACTCACAGAGTCGCTTGTCATCGCCCGAGACGGCACAGCTCTCTGATGGTGCGCTGCTCTCCTGGGCCCTTTTCCGGTCCTCTTCGTTCACGAGCAGCTCAAGGAACTCTTTCACGGTGCAGCGCGTGATCGTCGTCGAGATCACCTCGGTCATTTGCTTTTCCTGGAGCTCAAAGAACTTCTTGGACGACGGGTCTTCGATCCACGGCAGCGACACATGCGTGCGCTGGGAGACCGTGAGCACCGGCGGCTGGAACGTCGTGCCCATGGCCACGGGTAACGGCGTCTTCAGCGACGTCTTCGACGTCGACGCGACGCGGCCGCCTCCCAGGAAGTTGTCGTTCGCCAAATACTCGAATGCCGACAGATCTGACGCGTACGTGAGCGCGAGCGCGTTCGCGAAGTTCTTGGACAGGTAGATGTTGTCGCGCGCGCCGTGCGAATGGGAACCTGAACCGTTGACAGCAGATGCGCTGAACCCGCTGGCGGTGCCATGACTTCTCGTGCTACTGTTCTGTGGACCGAGGCTGGAGGAGAGCGACGTGCGCCGGTTCTTCGCAAGCCACATGCCCTTGCCGAACCTCGACGAGCACAGGATCATGTAGATCGTGTTGGAGCACTCCTTGTCACCGGCAGTGGCCGCATTGCCATTATCAGCAGCACCGTCAGGACGCTGCAGCACGCGGAATGCCTCCCAGCCAGCAAGCTTCTTCGAACTCACAACGATCTTGCCGACAAAGTTCTGGCCGATGTAGCGCTGGTAGATCGCTGAGAGAAAGCCCCAGTGGTGTGTCTTCCCTTTGGCGACATGGAACAGACAGGACGCGTCGGGCGAACTCGTGAACACGAGCTTGTGCTGCGCGTTCACCTTGAGGAAGAGGCCTGTGGTCGGATCCATGAAATAGATCGGCGCCTCAGTCTTCTTCTGGAACACGTGGTCGGTCAGGTTCTCCTTCACTTGGTCGTACAGCGACTTGCCGCTCGTGCTCGCAGAGAGCAGCTCCGACGTGTTCGAGTTCAGGGCTTCGTCACGGCGGCGCATGCGAGGCGTACGGTGGTCTGCGAGCGCCATCGATGGGGTCGACGCTGTCGCGCCGAGGCCCTTGCGTGAGCTCCAGCGGTCCATGAGCGCCTTGTAGAGCTCGGCGCGTGCGCTCGCGAGCGCTCGAGTGACCTCAGGCGCATCAGACTCGTCCACAGTGGGGTCGCTGAATCGAAGCACGCGCATGAAGAGCCGCTTGAAGGGCTGTAACAGGCACTGGTCCTGCACGAACGCGATCGAGAGCAGCGTCGGCAGCAGCGCGAAGAACGCGCGCTTGACGAGCGGCGTCTCCGCAAAGAGCGACGAGCTCGACGCGAACGCCACGAAGAGCAGGAAGCTCGTGAGAAGCGACGGTACGAGCGTCTCCGCGACCGTCAGCTGCAGCAGCGGCATCGCCTGCGCAGGTGGCGCCATTCTCTTGCTTCCTGGAGAGAGCAAAATGCAGTTTGCTTGCTTCTGGCAAGAAGTCAGATCGGAAATTATGATATAAAAGTTGTCAATTGGCTAAAATAGAGTAAACGTGTATATTAATGTCCAATCATCATAAGCAAAAACGAAGAAAAGATGACGATCGCGAAAGTGCTATTGAAGCAAGTAATCAAAGACGACAGCATGGGGAATCAATAGGCAACCAACGGCGCCATTTTCACGCACCAGGCTCTCGATGAGAAGCGCAAGAGCAAGCAACAACAACAAGAACAACAGGTGAGAGAGAGAGTGACTACAGCCGGACGAGAAGCTGCGTTGCCTCTGCTACACGAGGTCTCTCTGGACCGACACCTTGGTGGCGAACAGGTCGCCCTCCGAGTCGCCGCACATGGCCTCGAGCTCTGTGAGCGGCTTGCTGCCCTTGTGACTTGCGGCACCGCCGCTTGCGGGCATGTCGAACTGCTTGCACACCCCAAAGAGTTGTTCGAGCGCGCGTCCGGTGACGTGCTGCGCGAGCGCCGGATCGTCCGTCACGTCGTTCACGAGGCAGTAGGCGGAGTGGTCTCCGGACCAGGCGATGTACCGGTGCTCGATCTCGTGTAGCGGCACGCACAGGTAGGGAAAGTCCGAGTACCAGGACTCGTAGGACGGTACGTAGCCGTCCAGGTGCTTCACGGCTGAGCACGGGATCTCGCTGAGCTTGGTGCGCGATGAACGGCCGCGGCTCGCGCCCACCATGTACCGATGCCACGTGCGGTAGAGTGTCTTGAGCACTAGGAACGCGATCGTCAGACACGTGACGCACACAATGGAGATAATGAGCGCGCGCATGAGCTCGGTTTGCTCCTCCGAGTGATAGCCGCGCGGGAACGGGAAGATGAGGCCCACCGTGTACGTGAGGACGTCTTGCAGTGCCGGGAGGGACATCTTGTTGCGGTATTTCGCCACTTCGCGCTGCGTCTGCGCGTCGAAGGGCCAGCCGTCGTACCAGTGGCCCATCATGATGAGCGACGTGAGCGCCATGAAGAGCAGGTGGTACCGCGACGAGCGTGCGAGCAGGCCGTCATACTTGGGCGGCACCTTCCACTTGCGCAGCAGACAGTACTTGTCAACCCAGTAGTTGAGGAAGAGTGAGAGCGACGTGATGACGAGGCCCGTGGGGATGAGTGACTTGAAGAAGAGCGCTGTGCCGACGATCTTGGAGATCTGCGTGTACCGCTCAGCGAGCTGCCAGTACGAGCCCGAGTAGTATCGGTTGAGCTTCCTCTGCGTCTTGGCCTGCGGGCCGTAGATCCACTGCATGGCGCGATCGTACAGGCTCAGTAGCTGCAGCAAGGGCGTCGTGACGAGGTTTGCGATCAGGATCGCCTGGATCTGCAGCAAGTTCTGCTCCGAGAGCATGTCCGTGAAGTCCGTGAGCAAGTAGATCACGACGGCGCCGTTAAAGCCGCGGAAGAGCAGCATTTTGTTGAGCGTTGAGAGCTGCTCGCGCTCCTTGGTCTGGTGCTGCTCAAGCAGGTCGACGTAGTGCAGAATCTTGCAGCCCAACACGTCCGTCACGGCCAGAGCGTACGCCAAGATGTAGAGATTCTTGCGCCGCTTGCTCTCCGAGACCTCGTCGCCATTAACGTACACGTCCTTGAGCATCATCGTGAAGTAGTACACGCCGACCATCATAGCGATGACGATGCCCACGTTCACAAACTGCTGCAAGAACCGCCGGCGCCAGCGCACGCCGATGCTCTTCCAGAGCACCGACGACGGCTCGCACGCCTGCTCGACGCGCAGAATGTTGGAGCCGCGGAAGCGAAACTGTCTCGGCACAGTAGTCGGCGCCGCCGAATCGAATACAGTTGCGAGAACGCCAGCGCGGGTCTCCTGGATGCATTTGCGCTGCGCGGCCTCGGTCTCAAACACCACGACGACCGACCAGACCGGGTAGCTCTCTTTACGCAGCATCTTCTCGATCTTCTTACGCTGGTAGTAGAGCTCACGCGTCCAGTAGTCCAGGTCGCGGAGCATAGAGAACTTTTGCAGCAGTCGTCTGAAGCAGGATGCCCTCGTCGTGGGCGGCAGTGGACCGTCGACCGCAGTGAGTAGCGCCGCGTCCGTGAGCGCCGTGTCCGGAGACTCCATGCGCAGCATCTCCTCCATGTAGCGCTTGTGCGCGAGCGCCGAGAGCAGCGCGTGGTTGTCCAGCGCCACTGTGACGAATTTGACGGTGCCAAACTGTCGGAAGAACGCCTCCCACTCGTCCGCGTCCCAGGCGTCGCGGTTCGGGTCCTTGACGATGACCGAGTAGTCCGCGGCCGTCTGCTCCTGCTCGTCGATGAACGCCTTGGCGCGCTCCTGCATGAGCCCTACGGCGATCGTGTACACGGACAGGATGCCGAGCACGATGAGGTCGATCTGGAACTGGCCCACGACGAGCGGGCAGTTGTTGATCTTGACGCTCTCTCCATTGACCTGGATCACCGCCTGGCGCGTACAGGCCGCCGTGCCCCAGATGCGCATGTCGAGCTTCGTGTTATCATCTAGTTTGCGGTCGAAGAGCGGACCCGAGTATGCGTCGCTGAGAAAGTACAGGATCGAGGGCATGGACACGGCCGCGAGCACGAACATGAGCGCGGCCTGCTGCAGCAGCATGCGGAAGTACAGCCCGATGCCGATGCCGAACACGTAGAGGCTGCTGAGCGACGTGCCCCAGACGGGAAAGAGCTCGCTGCCCGTCGGGTCCTCACCCATTTCCACGAGCCGGTACGTCTTGGTCTTCTCGTCGTACACGCGGCGCGGCAGGATCACGGTCTCGAGCCATTGCTTGGCCACCTCCACGCTCGGCTTGGCGTACTGGTCGAGCTGCGCGACCGCGTGCGTTGCGGTGGGCGGCCGGTCCATCGCGTGAGCAGTGCGAACTGTACGAGCGCTTGAGCTGGACGTGGTGCTTATGGAAATGCGCTCTCACGACTCGTTTTAATCTGGAAGCTGGAAGAGCCACGCCGGATTTTGCAAATCAGGTGCCCAAAAAATTTCATACAAATTTGCTGTGTGCGCACGTCGCAGATATCCACGCAAATGATTTCTGAGAGGTGGTTTTCAGAAGATGTGACGCGCACAACTGTGCAAATGTATGGTCTACCACGTTGTCGAGTACTTGATTACAACTTTGAGTTGGGTACCTACTGACTTAAACTAAGCTATCAGCGGCACTTGGGGTCCTGTCGCTGGAGATGGCGCTGCTCCGCCTCGAGTCGCCGCCGCTGGAACTGTGAGATGAACCCACACACAAGCAACCGCATAGTGGTCCGCCGTAATCAGCATTAAAATCAGTAGAGAGAGAGCTCACGTTACAGAAATTCCAGCTATTGTAACGACGCGTACTATACCTTGAGCGACTTGAGCTCGTCTTCCGTGAGAATGAGCTGGAACTCGAACGTCCAATTGCTCGTCTCTGGGTCGACTGAGAACGCAGACGCGCCGCGCAGATAGTGGCCGGGCTCCGTGCACGGACGGAGCTCCAGCGCCGCTTCGTGGCTCTCTTCGTCCACATCTGCATGGACAAAATACCATCTGCAATGTTAGAATCACATTGCTCGCTTTCCCAGGCAACAAGGCACTGTATGCATGCACTCACATTGCAATTGGCGCAGCTCGTCGCGAAGCCCCAGTGACGAGGACGCCGACGAGTTCAGCTGCTGCGAGAACGCGTGCTGCATGGCGTCGGGGCGACGCCGCTCCCACTTGTAAATGGGCTTTGGAGGTCGTGTGATGCGAATCTCGTTGTTCTTCCTCGCCACGATGGGCTTCTGGCTTGCGCGCAGCTTTCTCGTGTTGCTCGCAGGCACAACGCGAGGCGTTCTGCATAGTCACATCGTTACATTTCGTGTACGAGGCCCATTTTTCTACTACCAATATGGTAACCAGCCGCTGGGCACGTACATGGCTTGCATCCCAAGAAAGCTGTTCCTGCGAGCCTCGGATGGTGACTGGAGCAGCTGCACGGCCGCTTCGAGGCGCGTCACCTGCTTGCGCACGATCGCTTCGAGCGGACCGGACCGCAGCGTTCGCCTGAACGCGTCCACTTCATCCACGCGGTTCAGAATACTCGCACATAACTCGAACGCCTATCGCCCACACACACACAACTTAGGTCCATATCGTGAGATCGGTGGTTTTTGTTACTGAAGAATGCAAACTTACATCATGAGAGCCAGCTTTCGGAGGAGACGCCATCAGTGTCTGGATCAAGCTGTCGACTGCACGGCATGCGACAGTCAGACTTTTCAGGATGCTCATAGACGGGATAGCACACCAACGGCTATAGCCGCAGCGATATGATCTCGATACCTTCTCGCACAAGCGCTGGGAGCTTGGCGACCGTCAGGCGATTCGGAGTCGCGGGTGGGGATTCAGCGTCGACCTGTTCTTCAAGGCCAGAGCCCGCAGCAGTGCCATCGCCGCCATCATCATCATCGCGGCCACGACTGTAATGGTCGTGCTCCGCCCCAAGCTCGCGGTTGACTCGATTGCGCTCTCGACCGTCCCCACTGCGAACGACACGCCGCGCCTTCATCATGTATGGCACGAATGTCATGAGAGGAGAGTACGAAACGACGCGTCCGCTTGAATAGTGATCTCTACGACCACTATTGAGGAATATTACAGTAGCCTCATGTACAGTTTTACGTCTCAATTGAAGGTCGCCTTCTTCGATACCAAGTTGAAAGTGGGAATCAAAATGGCGCTCTCAATCTAGAAAGTCGTCGAAAGAAGGACGAGCGATTGATTGCACGACGGCCGCTACCACCAGGCAGAGCTCCACTTGTAGAACCAACACAGACGAGCAGAGAGATGACAGAGGCGCAGTTGACCATCAAGCTCGTGAGCAGCAGCTCCGAGACGCTCGCGATCACCGTGCCGAACCTCGAGAGCGCCACGGTGCTCTCGCTCAAGCAGCAGATTGAAGCGCGCGACGCGCAGCGGTTCCCCGTCGCGGCGCAGCGCCTGATCTTCCAGGGCCAGATCCTGCAGAATGAAAAGACGCTGAGCGAGTACAGCGTGGCGTCGGGCTGCGCACTGCATTTGACGCTCACGCCCGGGATGGCGCACCCGGTTGCTGCTCCAGCTATCGCTCCGTCTGAGCCTGCGGTGTCGTCGGTGGAGACCCAGTTGCGCGCGTTCCTGCAACAAATGCGCGCTGATTCTGGCTACGTGACTGCTATCCAGACAATGCAGAAGATCTGCGAGAACGTGATCAGCCACCCGCACGAAGACAAGTACCGCAAGCTGCGTTTGGGCAACGCCGCTCTGAAGAACCGCTTGCTGGACCGCGTGCGCGGCCTCGACTGCGTCAAGCTGCTGGGCTTCCAGGACGGCGTCGAAGCGGTACTGTACTACTGCTGTTACGAGGCTCGTCGTGCGGCTTGAGGATGCATTGTTTCTCACCACTTGGACTTGCTTTGTTTGTGTGTACAGGGCCATCTCGTACTGGTGCCGACTGCTGAGAAGTGGGAAGTCCTAGTCATGGGCAAGCGCATGCTCGACGAAGCAGTGGCGGCGTCCAGCTCGGTTTTCAATGCGACGCCTTCTGCTTCTTCTTTCACCCCACCTGCGTTTGACGCTGGTGCAGTAGGAGGCAACTCGAACTGGTCGTCGCAGGCGCAGAGCATGCTGCAGAACCCCATGATGGCGCAGATGCTGCAGAACGACCCGATGATGCAGCAAATGGCGCAGATGAACCCAATGATCGCGCAGGCGCTGCAGAACCCAGCCATGCTCTCGCAGCAGCTGCAGATGCTCCAGCAGAACCCGGCGATGATGCAACAGATGAACCAAATGATGCAAGACCCGAGTGCGATGGCGCGCGTGCAACAACAGATGCTCGGAGGCGGTGGCTTTGGAGGTGGTTTCGGCGGCTTTGGTGGCGGTGGAGGAGGAGCGTCTCCCTTTGGCGCTCCAGCTCCGTCGGCGAATCCATTCGCTCCAGGTGTACCTGCTGCCTCAAGCACCCCTTACGCCTCAGCACCTCCAGCTCCAGCTCCGGCACCAGTGCCAACTCCAGCAGCTCCGACAGGAGACGACGCGACGTTTGACGAGAACGAGATCGCCGACGCCATCGCGCGCTCGCTGCAGGATCAGTCCTAAGTTTGTTCGGATACATAATCGTGAAAAGAGCTCTTGGAATACAGTACATGGTAGTAATACAGAGCTTGGACTGAAATAGCAAAGGAGTTCTCACTCTTTCGTGGGCCGATCTTATCTGGGTTGTTTTCACCAGGTGGTGACGTGCTAATAACGAATTGTATCAACATTCTGCTAAAATAACCCGTGCTGGTGATGTGGTGATGATAATGATGTCGACGCGCGAATAAAAGATCATCCGATCCAAAGCATCCTGGTCGTCGGGATTGGTCGAAAAGGGCCGAAAAGAGCCTTTATTTGGACGCCCCCTCCACCAATAACATCCCATGAGCCCATTCTCACTCACAAAAGCCAAGCAGGAGACGACGCGCGCGCCGCCACCGCTTAAAGCCCGCCCGCCGAGTGACTGACCTGATCGCGTGCTATCCACACGCACGTACGCATACCCCACGTACCGCCTTCGTTGAGAGTCTCTCGCGTGGCTCACATCCGTCAGCGCACCAGCACTTCCGTCGACGAGCCTCCTATTCCTTTTCTTTCTCTGGTTGAGCGGTAGCAGTCCGCGTGTGCGATGATGGTGAGTGAGCAGAAGCACGGGTTGCAGACGAACGGCAGCACTAGCAGTGCGAGTGCAGCGCGCAATACCCATGCAGCGAACGCCCTCGCGACTGCGCCATTGACGACGACCTCGGACGCCGCGAAAAGCACTGGCAGTGGGCAGATGCTCATGGACGCAGTGAGTCAGTCGATGGACATGAGCTTCGCGACCGCACACGCGATGGCTGCGAGCGCCGACCCAGTGGCGGCAGCAGCTGCAGCGGCCGCCGTGGGGCTCGCGGACCCGAACTCAACGAGTGCGCTGAGCGAGGCCATGGCGTTTGCAGCGCTGCCGTTTGACGAAAACCTCATGAATCTGCCGAACGGACACGGCAACAGTAGTAATGGCGCGGCTAGTAACTTCTTCATTGACACGGCGATGCTGGCGCAGCAGATCGCAGCGGTCGTCGCGGACGAGAAGAAGCTCTCGGATGTAAGTGGTCCATGAAGGTTTGGACGCTTGTGCACCTTGGTGTCGTCACGTTCTAATCGAATGGTTTGCTCGCTTGCGTGCACTGTGTGGGTATACTCTCTTGTAGAATATCATGGACCTGATGCCACCGCCCATGCCGATCACCGCAAGCTCAGCGACCAGCGGCATGCTGTCCTCGGCGACGACCACGTCCACCGTATCGTCGATGTCGCTGACAACGCCACTGGCACCGCCGCCCGAGCTCATGATGCGCGCGCTCTCACCGCCCATGTCGTTGCTGCCAGAGCTGTCGCAGCCGAACCCCGTGCCACCTCTCTCGCTTGACGGTAGCAGCACGACGACGACAACAGTGACGACCAGTGCGTCACAGCAAAACAGCAGCACGACCGTCACCACCAGCGTAGCAAAGGCCAGTGCTGTTGCGAAGAACGAGCACCAGCCGCAGCCTGTGCTCCCAGCGACCACTGTGGCTGCACCGCCAGTCATTGCTGCGACGCCGCTGCCGCCTTCGATCCTCGACGACCGACGAAAGCAGATCACGATTAACCACGCCGCGCTGTTGAAAAAGGTAGGAGGCCGCCGCTTGTGTGATCTTCATAGCTTGCTTCTTTGTGCAGCCATTGTGTGAAAGGCTCACTTTTGTCGATGCTTAATCGTTGTCGACACAGCGCAAGAGTGCTGAGGCGTTTGGCGAGATCAAGGCGGAGCACAACATGCCGTCGACGTCATCCGTGTCGGCGCTGAACAGTCTGAACCCAGGCTCGAACACTGTGAACAGCAACAGCAGCGTCATGAGTGCAGCGGCAGCCGTGGCCGCGGCAGCACGTGAGAAAGTGATGAAGGAGCCGCAGTCGGGTGATTTGTACGAGTGCGTGATCACGAAGCGCAACGGCGGTCTCGGGCTCACGCTCGCTTGCGTCGACGACCACGTCCAGATCACAGGCCTAGCGCCAGACACACCGGCGGCGAACAGCGGCATCTGCGTGGGCGACACGCTCGTGGCCGTCTCGGGCTTGCCCGTGCGCGGTCTCCAGTTTTCCACAGTCATTGGCCGCCTCAAGTCCACGTCGCGGAGCTCGGTCGTGTTGAAACTGCGAAGAAATCCGTTCCGCCAGAATGCCGGAGGCTCGGCGCCATACCGCGGCATCAAGCGACCTGCTCGCCCCGCGTCTAAAACTTCGGAGAGCAACAGCGCGAACGTGCTGTCAAGTAAGAGCATGGCGCTCGAAACGCGTCTCGGTGGCGCGGGCATGAACGGCGCGAATGGCAGCATCCTCAACGGCATGGGCAGCAACGGTGGCGCCGACGACGCCCACCACAGTCTCCACCACTCGCACGGCATCCACGGCAGCCACTTGAACCACCTACACATGAAAGTGGAGCCTATGAACTCGTCGTACTTCCCCACGGACGCGTCGATCCTGACCATGGGGCCATCGTCATCGTCAGCACTGCTGCCTTCCCAGTCTGCGTCGGCGACGTCGTTGCCGGCGAACGCAGATTTGCAGTGGAAGGTCTCGACCGAGGAGAAGGACCGGTACTTTGCCGAGTGCCGCGTGCTCAAGCACGAGCTGGCGAACGCGATGCTCGCTCGCCGCTCTGAGAAGCGCCACGCCGAGGCGTACGCGAGCCAACTGCAGGAGGTGGTGGACAAGTTTCAGAGCGACATGAAGGCGCTACTCAAGACCCCACCGTCGGCTTCTGGTGGCGCTGGTGGCAGTAACAACAATGTCGGCAGTAGCAATGAGGATCTTGTGGCGTTACGACAGAAGCTTCTGGAAGTGAACCACGCGCTCGCGCGCCAGCAAACCGAGATCCTGGAGCTTAAGGAGCGCGAGACACGGCACGCGCTGCCCGAGAGTCAGCGTGTCAAGTGGCAGATCGTGATGCTGATAAAGAAGAGCATGTATCAGCTGGACCTCAAGGCGTTGGCGACGACTTCGACGACAGGCAGCTCGTCATCGTCGGCTGGCGCCTCGGCAGCTTCCTCTGCGTCGTCCTCGCCAGTGCTTGGGACGGCATCTACTTCTGCAGCCCTGACTTCCATTTCCAAGACCTCAATGACAGAAAAAGAGCCGCCGGCGAAGAAGCAGCAGTTTGAAGAGCGACTAGAGGGCATCCGTCCGAGCGTTTTTGAGCTGCTCTTCCGACAAGACATGAAGGTGCCCGCAATGGCCTCGGCGCCGTCGATTGGATTGGACCTGGACGCCAAGGCTTGCACACAGGTACGGAAAAATTCTGAAGAGGTGTTATGATTGATGCTGTGCACCTGAGTTATACTAAAACTGACTGACGAAATGGTTGGCTGTGGTTGATTTGAAACTGTAGATGCTCGGATGGAACTTACGGGAGGTGGTGTCCCAGGCAAACGTGGCCTACGTGGTCTTCGTCGAGAGCTTCGTGCACGTCAAGTATCTGCGCGCGGAAGAGGCGATCGTGATTTCGTGGCAGTTTAATGTACAAGAGTTCAACTATTAGAGAGCGCGAACGCAGTGGCGGTAGTACCCAGGTGCATTTCCTAGTTGGAGAACGCCCAACCAGATAGGAGCGAGCAGCAGAGCGCAGGCAGCAGGAGACAGACAGAGGCACAGAGAGAAAATATTAGCTAACAGTAGAAATCGAGTAATCGCGAGGAGAGGAAACAAGCAGAGCACCATAGACCACCTCATGCGCCGCCTTTGGTTCCAAAGCAGGTTCAGATCTGAGCGATTGGCTCGACATTTGCTTGTCCGAAGGCACCACCAGTTGGGCGAACTGCGAGTTGGTGGCAGCTCCGGAGAGAGCTTTGAATTACCGAGAACTCCCGTTCCGCCTGTGCATCGTATTCTACGACTAAAGGTCCTGGTCACTAGAGTTCGCGATTCAGTTGGTTCCTTCACCACCACTGCGATGGCAATGGTGACGGAGGCAAGCACAATCGTGAATCTCCAGCTGATGTGGAAAGAAGGTTGAGAGGTTCACGAGAATTGCAAGCCAGTTTTGTATGTCTTCAGCTTGGTGGAACGGGTGGTAGACGTCATATTGCTGTTTGTTTCTCAGCCTACTGCTTAGCTGCCACCACTTATACCGCGACCATCAACAGAGTAGCTACCAGTCCGCTCACTATCGCAAGCGAGGGACTCAGGCCGCTGGCCGCTGCTGTTGCGCTCTTTTCCGCTTTCGAGGTCGGCGCTGGAGCCATCGTAGAAGAAGACGATCCAGTCGATTTGTTTGCTTCAGCGCTGCTGCTACCACCACTCACGGGCACGCGTGCGGGGAGGTCGAGCTTGATGCACGTGAACGTGTCGCTCTTCTTTCCTGGATACGACGCAAAGGTGTCCGATCCTCCCTTGGC
>JAASGT010000393.1:0-27386 GCA_023334315.1 Globisporangium alternatum | reverse complement strand
AGCTGAGTAGAGCGTCAAATGAGGATTTCAAAGAGTGATCTCTGCTGCAACGGCAGTTCTGCTCACGCGTGCGGCAGGCCAGGTCTGGAAACCGGAGACCCTCACCCCATCTATCTCTAGGTCGTAGAGGAGGAGGGACACCGCCAGCCTCCCTCACCATTTGTTCGCTCATGCCAAGTTCTTGTGTCTCTCGCTGGTACTCAATGAGTCGGTTGGCTTGGTGCTGAATCACCTCCTTCTCGAGGTTTTAGTGGTGTGTTCGAAGACTCAATTCCTCATTACGTCGTTGCGTGACAAACTGTTGGTGGTCTTGTAATTGAGCAGTTGTCAGTCGACCAGGGGAATGCTTCAACCGCCTCACGCAGCCTCTGCCCACCAAGAGCACGCCGCGTAATGACGTCGTTGTCGGGAGCAATAATTTTACCCAAAATAGATTGCCATTTGGGCCATTTTTCTTACATAGAGCTACTCTTGTATTTTGGGCATCTCTCAAACCCATTTTAGGCACCATCTCACTCAGCCAACGTTTCGTCTTGCTTGTCAAAAGGCATGCCATACAATCGTCTACGACCCGAGGACCGCGCCGGCGCGGCGCGCTCGGCGTCATCCACAGCGGCCTCGGCGTTCTACGACGAGGGCCAGTCTGCAAGATACACGACGCAGGCGAACGCCGCTATCCAGAAGGACCTCACGCGCCACGCGCTCGAGATCCTGCGCTTCGCAACGACGACCAATGATCAAGCAGTTGCTGCTGACGAGGACAGCAACGAGCTCTGGTTGCTGCTGGACCTCGGCGCTGGCTCGGGCCTGAGCACGCTCGCAGCGAATGAGTGGCTGCTGGAGCGTGGCGTCTTGGGCTTCACGCTGGCGTTCGACATCAGCGCGTCCATGCTGTCGCTCACGGCGGCTGAGGCAGCAGATACTCACAGCAAGGATGTCGCCGCCCACACAGATCAGTACGACGCGCTCTGCCTACAGCGCACGGGCTTTTATCGCGGCAACGCAGCGCAAAAGCTCCCATTGCGCAGCAGCGTGTTTCACGCCGCGATCGGCATCTCGATGCTTCAATGGCTCAATCGCGAGGGCCTCGAGACGTGCTTTGCGTCTCTGCACCGGCAGCTGGACAATGGTCGACAAGGAGGAGGCAGCCAGGGCCGCGCAGTGTTCCAAGTGTACCCACCGTCCCTTGAGTATGTGGATCTGATGGAGCAGACTGCGAGGCAGATGGGCTTCGCGTTCGCCGAGGTGTTCGTGACGTTCCCGCACGCCACGACCGCCAAGAAGTGGTACTTTTGCATCGAGACAGCGAAGAAGACGGCGACGACGAGCTCTGGCCATAGCACCAGCAGCGGTGACACATCTGACGGCTCATGCGAGCGAGCAACACAACTAGAAGTAGAGAGTGACCACTGCAAGAGCACCGAGCCATCGACGCTCTGTCTCTTCGGCCGGCGCTTCCACCGGCGCTGCGCGTGGCACCTGCTCGAGGCGCAAGCCGGAGCCCCTGCTGCCGCACTGCGAGAGCGCCTAGGGCGAGAACACGTCAAGACTGCGTGGCACATCTGGCGCAAGTTCCGCCGCTCGATCGTCCTGGCCAGGGCACCGGCGCCCGCAAACGTCCACGCGAAGCGCTCGCTCGAGCTCTGGAAGAGCGACGAGATGATCGGCAGCGCGCTTCAAAAGAGGTTTCTGCTGAACGAGTCCGGTCAAGAAGACGGCAAAGAAGAGGACGAAGAAGCAGCAGCGAAGGCAGTGACGTACGATCTCTTCCTCACGCACATGGACGACGTCGTCGAGATCTTCCACACGGTACGTTCGCTTGAGCTCGAGCTCATGCTCATGAACCGGATCGCTGGTGGTAGTATTGTGGATCTAACGTGCCTCATTCATTGGATTTCTCTCACTCACTCTCTAGGCGTACACTGAGACAGTGGCGATCGAGCGTGCGCTGCTGAAGCCAAACGCTTCAACCACGACATCCACATAGAACCAGTCGGCCTTCTTACCCACCGCGAGGTGCTTGCTGCACATAGATCTCAATCATAACCACACTTCGCATTCAACTCGTATCACCAGGAGTGGAAACTCGGGTGGGCGTTCTATTCTGTCGGCGGTGTGTACGAAGAGTCGCTTGATCCTAAGATCCGATACCAACGCTCTTTCTTCCCATAATTTAAACAAGCTCTGCCTGACGGATGTCGATGCGCACTCGCGCTCGCAGCTGGCGCGCCAGTAGCGCTGTCAGTGCCACCAGCAGAGGCCCAACAGCAGCAATAGCAGTGCGGTTCCTGCCACTGATACCAACGGAGGCGAGTCTGATACTAAAGTATCTCGTGGACCACTTGCTCAAGCACAAACTGCACAAGACGCAGCTCTTTGTGCTCGAGGGCAAGGCGAGTGAGACGAAGAGTCTGCTGAAGAGTATCAGACAGGGCGATTTGCCGTCAAGACTCAGTTCTTACTCGTCCCGGTCGATCAGCTTCGTGGTGCGTCATCTGCTGTCAGAGTGCTACGCGCCACTACTGCCCTACGATCAATTTCCAAACTTGGTCGAGAGCCTCGAGTGCTGGTTTGTTCAGCTTTTGATGGACGCCATGGCCCCAGAGCGCCGAGGGCTCTTCAAGTCCATTCTCCTGCTACTCTACAAGCTGGCGCTGAACAGCGGTGGTGACTCGCAGAGTGAAAGTGGAGCAATGCTTGGCGAAGCTCTGGGTGCGATCCTCGCTCGCCCGTCAGAGGAAGAATTGATGGAGACTGTGGTGATTCGCCAGCGCATTAGCGCATTCCTAATTGAGAACGCGCCGGCGCTGCTTCGTAAACAGGACGAAGTGCGTATGGAGTCACGAGGAAGCTCTGTGGCGCTTGAGCGTTCGAGGTTTGAGGGCGAGGACGAGGATTCAGCTTACGACGGCTTGAAGAACCAGACACGGCGACGTAGCAGTGGCGATGAGAGCGACAGTGAAGACTCTGCGGGAGCACTGCGGCATGAGTCGGACCATGACCATCCTGCGCACCAGTCTCCCCGTGTTTCTCCATTGAGACAAACCTTTGAGCAGCCACTCTCAATTGCTGACCAGCTCCCAAAGCGACGAAGAAGTTCACTATCAAACTCCACCATGCTGTCGATAGGTCCATTATGCAGCTTCTCGTCAGAGCTGAGATCTCCAACTCGGACACAGCCTCCAGGTGCACCAAGAACTCCAGTCTACCAAGCTGCTCATCATGCTCTGTCAACTGTCGACATGACCATGCTCCAGCGACTCCTGACCGTCATCGTCGAGTCACCTCAGGACAAGCGAGGCCTCTTCGTCGAGCGCCCGCGTCGTGACGATGAGTCCAAGGTCCTCGCACAGCTGCTGCAGCTGAACGTGGGCAAGAACCTGAGTTTCCTGCCCCTCGAGTCTTTCTCGGTGCTCACGCTCGCGCTGTTCGTCAAGGATTTCTTGCTCAAGAGCCAAGTGGAGCCATTGCTGGGGAGTGAGGCACTCGAGGGGCTCATGAGAGTATCACTGGAAGGCAAAGAGGAGGCTGCGATTCACAGCATGCTGCAAAGCATCCTCGCAACGGAGCTGAATGAGCCAAGACGAGAGCTCGTTATGCTGCTGTTGGAGTGCGTGCGCCTCGCTCTCGTGTCCGGATCCGAGGAGCGCGAGTTGGAAGATGTGGTGGCCCGCTGTCTTCTTGGTGGCTGTGCTCAAGATCAAGGTGCGACGTATCTATATCCTGGTGGTTGTGTGTGGTTGTACTGTAGAATGCAGACCATTTTCAACATTGTCGTCTACAACAACAGCAGGTGACCGAGCGAACTCATCTGTATGGAGAAGTATCAGAGCGGTCCTCTATAGAGAGACGCAGCATCGTCTTCGAGCTGATCGAGCGACGGCAGGAAGCCCAGATACTTGTGAGACTGACACATTGGAAAAGGCAGCAGACTCGCGGGGGAAGATTTCAGCACCAGCATCGACTACGATGTCGCCTTCCACGCGAACGAGCCCGTCGCTCTCGAGCGTATCCATGGCAGTGTACTGGGCGACCAAGTGTCTCTCGAAAGCGCAGCATCGGGAACTCCACGAGTACATTGAGCTCCTGGCCTCAGGTTTGTCGCTCGTAGCTCGTGGTTGTCAAATGGCGTCACCAGAAGAATGGCTCATGTAACCCTGTAACCTACCGACTGCTATCGCTGTTCTTTGATACCGTGTAGACTGCCCCGTTGGAGAAAGCACACCGACTCAGCCACCTTTCCAGATGTCGAGCCAGCTGGGGACTTTGCAGCATGATTCGCAGTCCTCATGTGCGAAGGTCATGGATACAAGAACGGGGACTTCTTGCAACGTTCCACAACCTCTTCACTTTCTTTCCCAAGAAGTCTCCAATCTCTGTATGAGAAGTGCGAAAACAGAGTATGGCGATGCCGAGGTTTGGACGAACCAACTGAACCTGACGGTCCCTCCTGTGACGCTCTCTGACTTTCTGGTGCGTGTCGTCTGAGAATAATGTCGCGAGCGACTGGCAGGTTGCATGCGAAAGTGTGACAAGAATTGATGATTCTCGCTTGTGTTATGCTCTCTCTTGATTTGCCACAGTGCGTGCGCCGACGCTTTCGACGTGACAAGCTGCTGCGGCGAACGATTCCGCTGAAAGAGTTTGTCGAGTGTGCGGACGCCGCGGCCTCAGAATCCCATCACGAGACTCAGTTTTTCGTGAGTGAAGTGCTCAAAGTACGCCAAGACGCTGCGTTGGCGACTGACGTTCGCGTCCCAGTGTCGACCACGGTCCAAGACTTCCTTCTCAGCGTCTATGTCAGCTACAGTGAGAATGCAAGTGGACAGATCGACACAGGCGTGCGCTTTGAGCAGCTCCAGCAGCTCTGTGTAGACTGTGGACTCCGTGACGTCCTCCTGGGAGAGACATCCACGTTAGGTTATACTACAAACCCCAGTTCTGCGGCTAATTGGTTCTCAGCGAACCTGGAAAACTGACGAGTCTCGCTGTGATCGATGATCTGTGCTGCTTGTTTGTTTGTGTCGCTAGAGATGGAGCTGAAGCTCCTACAGTTGCTGGAACGAGTCGTGGATTGCTCGTCTTCGTCCTCCTGCTTGAGCTTCGGCGAGGTGGCGTCTTGCTTTGTCAACTACTTGACTTTGCTACTGTCGGTTGAAGTCTGATCTTCATCTGCTCCATAATGCGTGTGCAGTTCTATCTCTTCCTCGCGCACTTGTCCGCTGAAGTGTACGCGAATCTCGAGTCGGAAGCCAGCACTTCTGCCGCACTCGAGTGTAGTGATCGCTTGCCAAATTTTGTGATCGACTTTATCTTCCCATTCAGCAAGCGCAGGTGCGTTCAGTGGAGTTTGTAGCTTTGCTACGGGCCTGAGAAACTCATTCTCCACCGTCGCTTTGGTCGACATACAGTACGACATCGAAGGCAGGAGCTTACTCGGCCGTCCAAGCTCCTCGTAATGACGCAGTTGCCAGCAGATCGCAAGCTCTCGTGACACCCTCCGTTGTGAAGTTTCTCGTGCCTCGCATGGACGATTTCGAGTTCGTCGCTCTGGCGCATTTCGACTTCCAGAAGCGCGCGAGTGCTCGCTCCGAGTCGGAAGAGAGTGGAGGCAATGCCACAGAACCAATCGAGTTGTCCTCAGTGGTACGTACTTTATGACGTCTCTATTGCCAGCTCTCTTTGCAACTCAGTGCTGATACTCTCTGCTTTGCCTCATCTTCGTTGCTGCTTCTAGCTCGCTGGCTTCCTCCGCTGGCTCCAGATCGCTCCAGTGCTGATCAACGAAGTCGCAGCAACAGCAACGTTGCACCAGATCACAACAACGAATAACGCGAAGCAGCAGGTAGAGGAAGGCTGCATTTAGGTTGGCTCGTTGAGTGGTCGTTCCCTTTGTACTGACAGCCAAACTGCTGCTTCATCACCAGAACTACCTTAGAGGCGTAGAGAACAACGAAGCGCCAAGCTCATCGTCACACATGCTGCTTGACGGGTACACGGAGATCCTGGAAGCGCTGGTGGTCGAAGGCTTCAGGACGCTCGCGCACCCGTCGCTGAAGACGATGTATCCATCCGACGTGGACAAACTGAGTGTCCTCCTTGACGTCTGGGGGCTCGGAGACCGAGATATTGTCACCGTGCATGCTGCATGAAGCGAATGCGTCAACATCCTGATCCAATGTGTGAAACTTCGTTTGTCTTGTAGCTCTTTGTAATTACAATCACTTGAACCAGTCGAACGGGATCGTGAAGTGCCCGTCCTGATCCAATCCAAAGGACCGACTGATACGGATCCGACGGCCTCCCATGAACGCCTTGAGCCCTCCTCTGTCGCCAGCAGCTCCATAGGGAAAGCCGGCGGGCAATTTGCGCGGGTCCACGGTCCCCATGCTCACTTGCACTGCAAATTTGAGCAGCTCCTGGCACGCTTCTATCACGCTCTCCACTGGGATCGTCTTTGCGTGTGTGACGGATTCCACGCCCAGTGCCTGCGTGCACATGGCCACAACGTGCTTGAGTTCGCTCTGCTGCGCTTCAAAGTCGCTTTTGTGGCGGCGGATCACATCGCGATGGGAGCCCAGGAACTGCGAGGTGTCCTCGAACGAGCCATCGCATGGAACCTGCCGATCGGTTCACCACACACAACGCACAAGGTTAGTCACAGTGCGCAGTACAAAAGCAATCCCAGTCAACCACACATACCTGCACGTTGCCGTTGTTGAGCACGCGCCATGCGAAATTCCGGTCTTCTACGACCAGCGTCATCGTCTCCAGCACGCTATTGTGCCAACCATCGTCCTCATCAAAGCCGCCATTCCTGCTGTTTCTCTTCACAGCCATTGCCTGCAAGAACGCGCGGTACCCAATCGCAGGACACGTGTGTCCACGCACAATGGCCGACTCACCCTGCCCCAAAGCACCATTTGCACCGCGCTGCAGGGTCTCGAGCGATGTACGCGCCGCCTGCATGTACGAGAGCATGTGCTCGTCCACGCGCTCGAGCACTTCGATCCACTGTAGCGGCACGTCCGTTGGGTTCAGATGAATACAGTACTCGTCGTTAAAGTCGATGCCCGACGCCTGCGCGCTGATGTCTACACACGCGCCACGCAGGAATGCGCTAGAGGTGAACAGGCTACTGCCACCAGCCCCACCACTACTCTGTTGTGCTCGAGTGTACTTGCGCAGTGTCTTGAGCAGCACCATGAGCGTCGCGTTCAGGTGGACGGCCGCCCAGCCGCAGCTCGTGCGGATCTCGGCGATGCCGAACTCGCGCTGCAGCGTCTTTTTCACCGATTGAATCGACAGCCACGCGTTGTAGCGCTGTTGCTGCAAAACCTGGCTCTGCTCAGCCACAAGGAAGGGCAGAAACTCCTTCATACTGCGGATCGCCTTCTTGTGACGCGAGGACGACCGGTTCTGCGCGTGCAGCGTCTCGTACATGTCGTGCATGCTCGACTCAAAGTCCATATCGCTCTGCTCGCGCTCGTACGTGCTCTTGGGCTCGCGTCGGTGGCGCTCTCGGCCTCGTCGGTAGTCTTTGCTGCGGCTTGATCTGGTGTTTGTCTGCTGTTGTTGCTTGTCCTGAGACTGCTGGTGCTGCTCGGGGCTTCCCGCGAGCACCACACCGCACTCGCGCAGAATGGCGCTCATGCGCGACTCAATGCTCGAGGAGAGCGCCAGTGAGAAGCGCTTGAGCTTGCGCTCCTGCTCGTCGGACTCGCTGTCAGCAGCTGGGGGAAGGAAGACGCTGAAGTGGACCTGCAGCAGGCAACAGAGCGCTTAGCTAAGGGCCACGTAGACACATAAACAGCATGCCATACCGCAAACACAAGCGAACCTTCTTGTCTGACGCGCGCATCGTGGACCAGGACGCACTGCTCCTGCTGCGCTCGTCCATGAACTGGTTGAGCAGCTGGATCGACAGGAGGTTCTCATCGTGGACCTACTTACATAGAGGAACACAGCAAGAGATAGAAAGAGGCATTAGATACGCATGATACATGTACGTGTAGAGGGGAACAAGACGAAGATGCGTGTACGTACGCGCGGCAGCGTGCGGAAGTGGTCTGGGTGCACGCGCAGGAGGAACTGCTTGAAGGTGGTTGATCGCTTGGCCATTCTCGCTTGGTGACGATGATAGCATTGTGGGTCCAGGTATGCAAAGCGGCCCAGATGAATGGATGTGGAGCGCTCCACAGTACCCACCGATTCCGGAGGTGCTGGCCCAAGCTGGGCGGGCCAGTTTGCTCTCCCCTGTCTGCGTTCTTTTTTTGTCGTAAAACGGTACTGTAAACATAATTATATTTACCTTTTTATAATAGTATTTATTTTGTGTTTAGAACATGTCACAGAATCGATGCATTGATCAAATGAGCTTAAGAATTATAGCCTCTATGCACTCGATCGGAGGTTCAAGTGGCACATGGGATGGTGGTGGGTAAAACTTGCGTTTTACCCAATTGTCCGGCCCCCGCTGTGTGTGTGGCTCGTGTGTGGTCTTCGCTCACGTTCGGCATTGCGCGACCGACGTGAGAGCGATCACAAGACACCGCCAGACCGCCTTCTCGAAGACCACGATGCTCGCCCTCGCCCGCGCTCTCCCCAAGCAGCAGGCCGCGCTCTCTGCGCGTGCGCTCTCCACGGCCGCCGTACCAAACCTCAAGCTGCAGCAAACCAAGCCAAAGGTGCGACATTGTGCTGAGGGGACATGCGATTGTGATAGTGCGCATCCGTTTTCTCTCTGTGTGCGCACACATGCGCGCATGTACGTGTGTGATTGGCGTCTGTGTGGCCACCTGTATGTGGTCGTGTGTGTATGTGTGTGTGGTGACGTATGGAGGACTGACGTGTAGTTATTTTCTTGGTGATGTGGTGTTGTTTGTGGATGCGGATGACAGAACATCAAGTACTTCAAGATCTACCGCTGGGACCCGGAGACCAAGGCCAAGCCATACGAGTGCACCTACCCGATCGACCTCGACGAGTACGTGGATCCCTCCCTCTCTGCCTCGTTTAGCAAGTGAACGACCACTCACACTCGCTTGTTGTTGATATAACCGCACAGCTGCGGTCCGATGGTGTTGGATGCGCTGTTGAAGATCAAGAACGAGCAGGACCCGACCCTGACGTTCCGCCGGTGCGTCTCTATTATGTTTGTTGTTGTTGCTCATCGTTATGCCGAATGGAATCTAACCATTGCCGTGTGTTTGGTACCAACAGCTCGTGCCGTGAGGGCATTTGCGGTTCGTGCGCGATGAACATTGACGGCGGCAACACGCTCGCGTGCCTGAGCCCGATCAAGAAGAACAAGGACGTGACCAAGATCTACCCGCTGCCGCACATGTACGTGCAGCGCGACCTGGTGCCGGACATGAACAACTTCTACGACCAGTACAAGTCGATCCAGCCGTGGCTGCAGTCGGACGAGGTGCTGCAGCCGGGCGTCGAGCACCTGCAGACGAAGGAAGACCGCAAGAAGCTCGACGGCATGTACGAGTGCATCCTGTGCGCGTGCTGCAGCACGTCGTGCCCGAGCTACTGGTGGAACCCGGACAAGTACCTCGGCCCGGCCGTGCTCATGCAGGCGTTCCGCTGGATCGAGGACTCGCGCGACACGAAGACTGAGGAGCGTCTCCGCGCGCTCGACGACTCGTTCAAGCTTTACAAGTGCCACACGATCATGAACTGCACCAAGACGTGCCCGAAGGGCCTGAACCCGGCGCGCGCCATCGGCAAGATCAAGAAGAAGCTCGCGGCGCTGCACTAGACGCCTTCTCGACGCGATGAAGCGCGAAAAATAATGAAGGAACGGACGGTATCGCACGCGCGTCGCCGCAGCGCCAGCAGCTGATGTGAGTGGGTGGTCCATGGTCTTCTGAAGTAACGCCGATCTCGTGCCTGCTTTCGCACACATTGCTAAGCGGTAGAAAGGCTGTGTGGACCAACAAGATTGCATTTTCAGATAAAGGAAGAAACGAATGAACACAAGTCAACTCAACATCACTCGCTGTCTATTCCATGGAGTCACAGCTATCGCCTGTCGTTGCCAACGCCTACGTGTTTGCGCAGACACTGTTTCTTAATGACAAAAGAGGAAGAGAGCGGAACGAATGAACCGAAGCAGAAGAAGAAACCAAATCTACCAAGATAAATACAATTCGCTCTCACGCACTCGACACTCTCCACCTGCACACCACAACTACACTCGACTTCCTCATCTCTCGTCTTCTCATCTCTGTCTATAACCGAAATCCTGTTCTTCCTGCTTGAGCACTTCAATAGAAAGCACTTTTCCTCTCTCCGCTTCCGCCTCTTGCTCTCTCACACATACGCGCTCACGCGCTGCGGCATGTACGCGGGGCCGTGGCGGAGCTTGAGCAGCGTCGTCTTGGAGCACGTCTTGAGGAAGCTCACCGTCTTCTTTACACCCATGAGCGACGTGTTGCGCCCGTTGATCTCGACGATCACGTCGCCCACGCACACGTGCTTGAGCAGCTCGCAGCAGGGCTCCTGGCACACGTCCGTGACGAGCGGGAACACGCCCTTGGCGAATCGCACTTCCTTCAGCTGCAGTCCGATGCTGCGCGTCTCCTTCCACTTGACCAGGTACGTCTTGCTGTCGGGCGTCTCCAGCATGCTCGGCTTCGGCTTAGAGCGTCCACGCACCTGGACGGTCGTGTTCACTGCGTTCGGCGCAACAAGCGGAACGGTCAGCGCTACTTCTTCCATTAAAGCTGGTAGCTTCACTACCGGACGCGAGTTCTTCGCCTTCCGCTTGTACTTGGCCAGGTTCGCGTGCACGGTAGCCTTATTCGCCTTGAACGGAGATGTCGAAGACGATGGTGACGACGAGTTGCTCCTGATCTTCGGCACCTGGGGCATCATGTCGTTGCCGTCGATGTCCGCAGTGATATCCTGGTCGATCGAGTCCATCATCACATCTGCATCCTCGTCGGACAAGTCCGTCTTCCCGTCTGCACTCGCGAGCTCGCTTTTCATAAACGCCTCACGTTCTTCTTCCTCATCTTCTACGGTGTCGAGCGGCGGCTGATCTTCGACTTCAAGCAGCGATTCTTCCGACACTGGAGGTTCGATAACGACAGGCTCACCTTGAAAAGCGATGATTGCTGGTTCTGCATCTTCGAATGGCTTTGCTTCTGGTACAGTGGCTTCCACCACGACGCCCAGCTCATAGTCAGCGACGACACCCAGCTCAACACCAAGCACGACTTCTTCAGACTCAGGAATGGCAGCGACAACAGCGGCAGCAGCAGCAGCGGGCGCAGCAACGACAACAGCAGAAGCAGCAGTTGCAAGCACGACTTGCTCTAATGTTGGCTCATCGCTCGAAGCCTCAGCGGAATCCACAGCAGCGATGGCAGAACCTGGCGTGCTTTCAGCGGACAGGCGAGTCTCTTCGAGGAGCTGCATCTCAGCTTCTTCCTCTCCTGCCATTTCCCAGAATGACTTCACCTTGTCGCCGCTTGTGCTGCTGCTGCTTCTTGTAGTCATCGACGCCACAGACTGAGTCGCTAATGGTGGCGGGCTCGAATTGGTGGTCTCATTCACTACCGGTGAGAGCAAGTCGTAATTCATCGCCACTGGCTTGACCTCATCGTCAAAATCGCTCAGACTTTGAATCGCCGACCGCTTTGGGGATGGAGGCGGAGAGACCGGAGCATTCACATTCGAATTTGACGCTACAGACTGATCATCTTCCAGCACTGTGTCAGACTTGGCAACGGCTGCTTCACTGCTACGCACAGCAGTAGCGACTGGCGACGGCGCAGGGCTTCGCTTTGGAGGCAACTCCGGGGCGACGATCATTGTTGGCGCAGACTCTCTAGACACGGAGTGAGGCGACGGCACAGGGTTTCGACTCGACAGAGTCTGGGAGAAGGGTGACTTCGTCGATGTCGAATGCCGAGTGTCATTGTGCACAGGTGATGGGACAAGGGGAGCTCGTTTCGTTTGGGCATCTGACGAGCTGCTTGAGCTCGGCTCTGTTGCCGACTCCCACGAGACAGGCTTTGGACTCTTCTTTGGACTTGAGCGCTTCTCTAAGCTTGAACTTCTCTTCGGTTCAGGATGACCACTCGACATGATGTCAGCCTTCACACCAGCAAGATTGAGCGGAGATCGGTTGTTTCTTCGTGTGAATGAGCCCGGGGCGCTTGGAGCTATGAAAGCCGGTGAATCACGAGAGACGGAAGGGCCAGGCGGTGGGAGCCCGGTGTCAATGTCGAGGTCTGGCTTGAAGTTTCTGCCACTGCCACTTGACGTGACCTCTTTACGGCTCTCTCGGACGGATTCTCGCGCATACACCGGACTCTCAGGCGGCGTGCGGGATCCTCCAACCGCTACCAGATCAAAAGACGGCTGCTCTTCGACGATCGTCAGCTGATGCGGCGGAGTCGGTATGCGTCGCATGTGGCCGTTGCCGTTGTATAAGTCGTCCTTTGGAGATCGATGTCTCGGATCCAGTTCTCCAGGTGATGTGAGCGAGTCCACAGTCACTGAAGCCTTCCGTCCTCTCGTTGGACCAACATTACTCTGTGCTGGTGACGCGTCCACCTTGCGCATGAACACCAGTCGCACGGGCTTGTTCATCTGCTGCAGCCGCGCGAAGAACGCCTCGAACGAGTAATCTCGTGACTGCACGTTGTTCGCCGAGACGAGCGTGTCGTTCACTGCGACCATGCGCTGCACGACCGGATTCGCGCTCGGTGTCGAGCGCGTGACGACCGGGCGGTTCGTTACTCTGTCTTCGCCAAAGAACAAGCCCAGCGACCCGGTCTCCCAGTACACTTCATACTCGTAGTACTCATCTTGTTGCGCATACTCGGCATAGCCGTCGCGCGGCGAGACCTCGTACTGCTTGGTTTCCACGTGCCCATACTGCTGTTGTTGCTGCTGCTCAATGCGATCGTTCGCTCTACCCCCACTGTCGCCTAATAACAACAATCACAGCACACAGGTGACTCCATGTCAGTACACAATCATCCAAAACACACACACACAAGCATTCAACATACCTCTCGTAAACGGCGATGAGACGGCAGGCTGAGCCTTCACAGGCGCGTACGCAGGGCTTGACAACTGGACAGGAGGCGGCGGCGGCTGCTGCTGATCACTGTTGTGGTTATAATTGCTCGTGGTTGTCACTGGCGGAGGCTCTTTCGCCGAGACAGTACGCCAGAATGCGCTCCGACCGACTTTTGGCTGTGTGGACGACTCGCCCTGGGGGACTGAGTTGGAGCGCAGCACCTTCGCGCCACCTGCGCTGTCCGGGAATGAGCGGTCGCCCATGTCGACTGCGGAGCTTGCGCGCTGGTCCAGCGGACTGTCTTCGCCGTCGGAGGACGTGGTGCTCGATGCCGGGCGCTCGAAGCGCAGCAGCACGGGCTTCTTCATCGTCGCGAGGATCTTGAAAAACTCCGAGAACGAGTGGTCGTTCGAGCGCACGACGTTCACGAACTTGAGCACGTCGCCAGCGTGCACGAGCGGCGAGATGCACGACTCGGTCGCCTTGCTCACGTACGGGATGCCGTCTTTCTCGGACTCGAGGAAGATCACGCCCAGCACGCCGCGCTCCCAAAGTACCTCGTACTCGTTCTCGCCCAGCGGCGGCAGCTTCTCGCGCACCTTGTCCGCCCACGTCGGACGCTTGAGGATGCCGCCGCCACTGTTTCCATTTCCATTCGCATAGCCATTACTACTCGGAGCGGGGGCTGCTGCTGCTGGCGGTGCGGCTGCAGTTGACGACGACGAATTGCCGCCGCCGCCGAGCCCGGCCTTGGACGCCAAGCTGCTCAGCCCCGAGAAGTTCTTGCGTGAGATCTTCTTCATGAGCGGTAGCAACAGGTGACGCTGATGACGATGGTCGTCGTTCTACTACACGGTCTTGAACAGCACGCACACACGTTGTCTTCCCTCCCTCTCTCTTGACGTGTCCGGTCTCCGATTCGCTCTCGTCCGCAATTCACACGCGACACGTCAGTACGACACACGGATGCGCTCTTGCTCACGCGTCGAGACCCACGAAGGCAGACACTCGCTCGTCCAGACAGCGCCGACAGCAATGGGAGGCAGCCGCAGAGGATGAAACTCCAGAGGCGAGTGGCGTGTGATTGTGGAATTAGAGAGGGGGCAAAATGCGCGTAGGGGAAGGAAGTGCACACGCTCTCGAAAGAAAAAAGCCAGACGGCGAAATGAAAACCATCACTCCGCTTTGCTGTTGACTACAGACAGAGAAAAAAATTGGAATGCGCTACATTTGGTGATCATAATATCATCCACATTTCCGCATATTCTAGTTTTTGGCAACAACCAAACGTAACGTATTCTGATTCTTTTCGCTGTCTGTAGTCAGCAGCAAAGCGGAGTGATGGTTTTCATTTTTCCGTGTGCTCAGGGCAATCACGCGGCTCTTACAAACGATCGATGCTGTACTGCACACCAGTATAACCGAAGTCAGTTTCATTCGTATCGTTGTTTGGCGAAACCAGCAGTGCGTCGGAGGCTTATGCCACGATGCCATGGTGTACGCGGCGGCGGCGCAGTGCTGTACGAAGTAGTCAGCACCGTCTCACATGTGCGTGAGAAAGAGGCAACTTCCTCCAATGACGACTGAGTCCTCGCGCCCGCCCTGCGCTCTGCGCGTGGCAAAAGTAGAAGCGCTGCACTGCGTTTCTGAAGCTGAGTCGCCACTGGCCATCCGCTCTTGCGACCACGTGAACGAGTACTGAAGAGCGTTCTCTTGATGAGGAGGAGCGGCTCGCTTGCTTATCAGTGAGTGAGCTCGCCACGAGAGCAGGTCCACAGACGAAAAAAGCAACATGACGTCGGCAGA
The DNA here is from genome assembly GCA_023334315.1 of Globisporangium alternatum. Classification (NCBI taxonomy): domain Eukaryota; phylum Oomycota; class Peronosporomycetes; order Pythiales; family Pythiaceae; genus Globisporangium; species Globisporangium alternatum. The sequence goes on along the minus strand of JAASGT010000393.1, from coordinate 12,532 downwards.
AATTTCGAACGGCGGCGGCTGTTGTCAAAAGCAGAGCACGAGGGAAAATGGAAGAAGCTCCTAATGCCAGAAGCTTCAGCGCAGCTTCTGCATTCGCGTCTGTTGGCGCAGAACCCACGTCCATGACCACCCGCACACGCAAGCCGCACACGAGCGACTGCCACGCAGGACACGTGACGCCACATCCGCGCGTTCTTCTTCCATCGCGCATTGCACTTTAGTACGCACGTAGGTAGCGGAAGGAAGGAAACAACTCGCGTACACCACGCGCGTCGCATTTCTACACCGGACGCCAGTCACTCCTTCATTTGCGCTTCCGTCGCACCGCGTAGAGGACACGCTCTCGCGTCGAGTTACGAGGGAGCGTGTAGAAGCGCCGCTATCACCATGGATGCGACAGCCACGCTCAAGTGCAGGCGTACCCGCCATTGCCACCCGCATCGTCGTCACCACCGTCATCCTAGCTCCTCCCGTATAGCGCTGTTGCTCTTGAGCGTCACAGCCACAGCACAAGCAGATGCGCTCGCGTTTCGCGACGCGATCGGCGGCCGCGCACAGGGGACCGTCACCGCATCATCAGCGACCACAAATACCACGACATTAGACGACGCCTTCTTCACCGACACGCCGGTCTCGTCGCGGTTCGAGCGCGTGTTCGCCGACGGCCTCGAGGCCCCGCAGCTCACGACCGTCATTGTTCCGCAGGAGATTTCCAAAACGCTCACGATGCACCTGCTGCGATGGGAGAACCTCGACGGCAATCTGCAGCGCATGCTGCTCTGGGACGCAGGCTACGTGCTTAGTGGGGACGCGAGGAGCGTCGCGAGGGTGTACACGCAGTGCGGGCTCACAATGGACGACATCGTGCTGAGCAAGCCCGAGTTCGACCAGCTCGGCTGTCTGTCCACAAGATGCAACAGCACCAGTGGGGACGGCAGCAGAGTGTATCGCTCGAGCGCGCTCGAGATGGAGTGTCCGGACGATATGGTGGCGCAGGTAGTCAAGTGCGCGACGAAGGACCAAGTGCAAGCAGTGTCCTCGGCCTCGTTTTGGGCTCAGGAGACCAACAACACAGACATCCCGCAGCCACGTATCGTCCGCAACTCGGCGCGCACGTACTCGATCCAGATGCAGAGCAGCAGTAGCGTTGGCTCGCAGCCAGCAGCTTCCACAGGTCTCTGTCCGACGCAGCCGAGCCTCATCATTCCGTGCACGACCTTCGATGAGCAACAAGTCGACGGGAACGCCAAGTGGTGCGCGCCAAAAGCCACGGGCCGAGTAGATCCGCTGCTGCTCGAGGTGGCCAACAAGCTCAACGGAAGTAGCAGCCACACAGAGAGCAACAGTGGTAATGGCAGCCTGTCCGTTGGTGAGTGGGTCGCAGTGGGACTCGGTAGTCTGTTCGTCATTGCGCTCTGCCTTGCCACCCACCTGCGCCTGCGGAGGAGAATGCAGCAGAGCGTGGCCGCCGCGCTCTCGGAGGAGAAGGGCTCAGAGGTGACGATCGACGTACCGCGTGCCACGGGCGACTTCTTCTTTGCGCCCGCGCCGAGGTCCACAACCGAGAGCACGGCGAACGCGTTCTCCATGTTCACACCAATACTGACCATCCCGGCGCTCAGCAGCTTTCTGCCCAACAGCCACAACGGCAGCAATAACAACGGCCTGGCCAAGTCGGCGTCATATTCGGACATCATCTGCACGTCCGAGGTCATGATGGAGTTCCAGTGTGACCCCGTGGTGATTGACAAGCGTGTACCTATGGTCGACCTCAAGTTCGACAAGCTCATGTGCCAGGGCGCGTCGGGAGAGATCCACACGGGGACTTACAATGGGAACCGCGTGGCGCTCAAGCAGGTGCTGCGCGTGCGCATGAATGATCCAAAGGAGATTGAAAAGTTTGCGCGCGAGATTCAGCTCCACGCCACTCTGCAGCATCCGAACATCGTGCCGTTCCTTGGCGTGGCCTGGAACTCGTTCCAGAACTTGGTCATGGTCATGGAGTACAAGCCTGGAGGCGACCTTCTGCGCGCACTGCGATGCAACGGGAAGCAGTGGACGTGGGCGATTGAGAAGTTCCGCGTCGCGTTCGGCATCGTCAAGGCGCTCGCGTACCTGCACGGTCTCCACAAGCCCGTGATCCACCGGGACATCAAGTCGCGCAACATTTTGGTCGACGAGCGCTCGCTCGAACCGCTGCTGTGCGACTTTGGCGCGTCCTGCAGCGTCGAGAACTTGAGCGTGGACTTTGCCACGACGGACCCGGCTGGCACGATCCTCTGGAGCGCACCAGAGGTGATCAAGGCCCAGAATTACTCGGAGAAGGCTGACGTATACTCGTTCGGCGTCGTGCTCACGGAACTTGACACGTGCAAGCTACCGTACAAGGAGGAAAAGGACCGCACGGGCCGCCAGGTTCAGGCCATCCGCATCGCGCGCATGGTCGTGGACGACCAGATCAAGCCAGCGCTCACGCCCGAGTGCCCCGACTTCATCCGCCGGATCGCGCAAGTGTGTCTGCACCACGACCCGGACAAGCGCCCGAGCACGCGCGAGCTCCAGCTCTTCTTCACGGACCCAATGCGCTACAGCTTCGAGTGGAGCGGCAGCGACGCCTGCAACAACGGCGACCTGGGCTCCAGCGCCGAGTGGGAGATGAAGCGCGGCTCGCTCTTCTGTCTGTAGACAACTGTCGAGTATAAAAATGTGGAAATTGGTGGTCGAGTATGGAAATTGGTGGTCGCCAAGGATGGAAATTGTAAAATTGTAGCAATACTGTAAACTACGGGAGCTGAGAAGACTATGACGAAATGAAGGCGAAAGCCAAGGCGCATTGAGATACAAAGACAAAGAGATACGCTCGTGTTTTTATCATCATCGCATCTGTAGTTACAAGTCCGAGAAGAACGTCTCGTTCGCCGTTGGCAGCACGCGTCTGCCACTGGCCGCACCACCGCCAGCGTAGTCGTCCGAGTCCGAGTCGGAATCGCTGTCATCGCTGTCGGCGTCCTGCATCTCGGCGTCCTCTCCCCCTGCTGCTGCTGCGGGCTTCATCTCCAGTTCATCGGCGTCCGCGATCTCCTCGTCGTCGTCCTCGTCGTCGTCAAAGAGGTAGCCGACGTCCCAGAAGTGCACCTTGTTCGTGTGCGAGACGCTGCCTACGAGCTTCTTGTCGTGCGAGAACTTGAGCACTTCGACCGGGAAGTCCTCGTGGTCGCCAATCAGACCGAGCAGCTTGTTCGGGTGCACCTGCACGACTCGGATGATGCCGTCGCTCGAGCCCGTAAGCACCGTGTCTTCATCCACTTTCAAAACCGTCTCGACCGAGTCCGGGTGGCCCGGGAAGCGGTCCGACATGTCGCCCCACGTACCCCAGCTGAAGATCACGAGCACGCCATCCTGCGAGCCACACACGACCTTCCTGCCGTTCTTAATCACCGACACCGAGAGCAGTTCGTCGTCGAGCTCGTCGCTCTTGCCCGCGAGCACGTTCTTACGCAGGTCGTAGACCGACAGGCGGCCGTCCCCACTCGTCGCGAGCAGGTGGTCACGCGCCGGATTTGTTGCAAAATCCGAGATGAAGTCCTGTTGACAAGGAGAAGCGATAGAGAGGTCAGCCCACTGTTCACTCAACCATGGTAGCAATCGAGTGGCTAGGATGGATACAAGACGACGTACTGTGTGTTCCTTGAATTCGGCCAGGCACCGGTGCTGGCGCGTATCCCAGATCTTGACGCAGCCCATGTCGTCGCCGCTCGAGAAGACGTTGGGCGACAGCTCATGGAGCTGGTTCACCGCATTGCTACAATCATAACAGCGAGATCCATTAGCATCACGTCTTAATGCACAGTAGCACTAATTACATTGGAAAATGAACGCACTCGTGTGCTCGGAGCTCGGCCCAAGTGACGTTGCCCAGCGTGTCGAACGCGCGGATGGATTTGTCCGCCGAGGCAGTGTACAGAGCTGCAAGCGAACCGCACAAGCGCCACAGATAAGTCACCGACACATGTACCCAAAGGACAATCGCATGAGGCACACAAACGTACTCTGGCCGTCTGGAGCGAAGAGGACGCCGCGCACGGCGTCGAGGTGGTGCTTGAGCTCCAGCACCTGTGTGTTCACCTCCTCCGAGTACTTGTAGCTATAGAACACGCAAAACAATAGCAGAAACAGTAACAACACGTGTTAGTGACTATTGCATGAGGCTGCGACCAGTCGATTCGCAACAGGAACGCCATGCCATTGGCACCGGCATTGCGAACCCATTTGACGTGTAGCGAGCAGTGGCACGTACACTTGGACGACACCGGAGATGGTGCCAAGCGCGACGATGTCGGCCGCCGGATGGAAGTCGATGTCGAACACGTCGCTGTTGCAGAAGATCTCGTCGGGCGAGTGGTCGTCGAGCGCGGCCATGGCTCTCTATCTCTATTGAACGCTCTCTCTCGTCGACTCGACTCGACTCGTGCGAATGGCTTTCAGTTGTATTGACTGGCTCGGGAGGATTAGTGCCGGAATAAGGTTACAATCAGTCACATTTTCTCATCCTTTTTAGCCAATTATTGCTGTTCTGAGCTGAAATTTTTTCCAATCAGTAAAAAAGCCCGCTTTTCGCTTTCCATTTCCAAATCTCCCAAGCCAAAATTACAGGAGAGTGATAAGGTAAAAGACATGGCGATAGTTACAGTGGGCGTCAGCGCTGTTTGTGACGTGAATATTGAGTGCCAAGCGCCGCAAATGCATTCGAACGATAGCTTAATATCTCTACTACCTGCCAACATGCTCGATTCCGCTAACACATGTGTGGCTTGTGGAATGCTGGTTACGCAGATGGATCGAGAAAGCGGCTGAATGACTTTGAAAAAGGCGGAATCGTTGCTCTAAAAGCGCAAGGACTGAGCAATCGTGTCATTGCGGCTGCGACCAATCGCTCAAATAGCGTGGTGAACAATTTCCTATGCGATCCAGTCGCGTATTTGACGAGTAAGCCTCCCGGGCCGACACCAAAACTCACGGAGCATGACGTTTGCCGACTCCAAAGAATCGCCGCAAAGGGAGAAGAGTCTTCAAAAGAGCTCGTCGAGACTTTTGGGCTGTCTGTCGGTGATCGACGTGTATGCTAAGTCCTCAGCAAGACGCCGCATCTGGTCTACGCGAAGCGCAAGCAAGCTCGAGCAGCACCACGTCACGGTGCGACTGGCCTGGGCCATCGAGCGAGTGTCGTGGGGACTCAAGTGGGGCCAAGTTATCTTTTCTGATGAGAAGAAGTTTAATTTCGATGACTCCGATGGGTTCCAGTACTATTAGCACAATCTACGCAAAAAGTCTCAGCGCTACACAACTCGACAAAAGAGTGGTGGTTCCGTAATGGTGTGGGCGGCATTTTCTGCCACCAGCAGGTCAGCGTTGGTGATCCTTGTAGGGAATCAAGACAACCTTACTACCGCGCACCTCACTTTGAAATCACTTGTCTGCTGTGGTGGCCTGGCCGTGGCGAGCGGCTGCCACGCACTTTCAGAATCATCGCCATCCAAGCATACGAGCGCTCGGCAAGATGACTCCTACGCCCTCTAGCTCTTTGCCAGACAGGAAGTGCGCGCTAAGGCCGAGAGGACCAAGAATGTCTCAAAGCGCAAGTCCGCCGCCGTGCAGCTCGTCTCTCCAGGGCCACACACACCTCCGTAGTCGCACAGTAAGTCGCTGACTCAGGCGCATACAACAAGATTCACCCTGTGATCGCGGCGCTCCCGGCTCGTGATTGCGAAGGACTGCTCGGTGGTGGATTCCGCTGCGATAACGGGCATGAACAAATGGACTCTAGGTAAACAAGTCAAGACGCAGTGCAAGGCGGCCGTCAAAGCATTACTGATTGCTGCGCTGCAGCGGTCGGTGAATCCACCACCACCGCCTCCAGCCGCTCGTCCTAACTCGCCTGTGTGAGCGACTGTGGAGAGGATTCTACATGCCTAACCCAAGCGAGTGGAACGGGTGCTTCTGTTTGCAAAGGACGAGGAACAGAAGGAGCAGTCGCTGGCTGCGCTGCGTGACTACACCCAGAGCGCTCAGACCTCTATCGACATTTGTTGCTATGTCATTTCTGGCATCCCATTAATCGAGTGCGTTTTGGACACCCACGGACGCAGAGGAAGCAACCTATCAGTCCGCGTCGTGTGCGACAAAGAACAGTACGAAGAGTTCGTGGCGTTCACCGGTCAACTTTCCGTTCTCGGTATCACCGTCTGTATTGTGAAGATTTTAAGCGGCAGCATGCGCCAAAAACTATCATTGTGGACAAGTCCCTAATGCTCTACGGCTCGTTCAACATCTCGGAGAGGGCCTCCAAGTACAATAACGAGGGTCTGGTTGTCACCTCAAGTCCGGCTTACATTGGTCCAAAGCAACTCCTTGTAGATGGCTTTATCGTCAATGCAGTTGATGGCTCCATTATCACTGCTTAACATGTTCCTCCTGCTTCGTAAACCTGTTGAAAATCTGTCTTTTTTGTAACAACTGAAATTTGTCTGAGACGGTCTCAAAGAGCAACCACTCAAGCTAACGAGCGCACTTCGCATGGCGCAAGGCGTAATGGCGCAAATGCAGCGTGAGCTGAAGGGGTACGTCACTATGTATATTGTGATTGAAGTGTGAGTTGCACGACTGCCTTACGGCATCGAATGCCTCGTACGTGTGTGGAATCATGTCGCGGTCGAGAAGGCGCGCTGAGCTCATCGAGACGAAGCTCAACCACCTGACGGCGATCCACGGGGCGCATACCACCGTGATCGGGCATGTCGCGGTGGCCTTTCAGGTACGCGATTCCATGAGAACAGCACCGCAGGCATTGCCACACCTCGTGTGGGGAAGCTGACAATGGCAATGGCGCATAAGATCGTGTTCTTTAAATATGAATGTGCACTAGATAAACAAAATCGTCTAGGTGGAGGTTAATGGGCAGCTCAGCACAATGAGCGCTGTCTGCCTCCCCATCGTCTCACCATTTCTCCTGCTTCCTCAAGCGGACGAAGAGAGTTGCAGATGGATGAAGACGCAAGGACTCGCTCATAGGTAATCGGAGAACACCAGGTGCTCTTCGACGTTCGCGATCACGACGCTGTTCTGCTGCGCCAGGTCGCGCGAGAGCGACGCGAACTTGGCCTTCAGGCGCTCCTTCGGGACCGCAAAGTCGCGTCGTGACCGACGACGCTGGATCGCGGCGCGGTTCACTTCGACAATCGACTGCGTGCTGCTGTTGCCGCCTGCGTACACCTGTTGCTGCTGCTGTTGTGTAGTAGAGTCTTTCAGTTGTGCGGCGTCTCGTGTATCAACGTCCACAAGCAACACATTGCCCGAGCGGCCGCCAAACAACCAGTCGACGTTCGGCGGCGGGATCTTGTCCAGCGACTTGCGGCCCAGCGCCTTCTCCTTGATCAAATCCATCACGACGTTCGCGTTGCCGTTGAACTCGCGCAGCAGCACCTCGGGCGCCGGGATGTACTTGGACTGCGTGTTGTTCGTGCGGTTGCAGTGGCCACCACGGCCGATGACCTTCACGAGCTTGTCTAGCTGCGCCATGCCGGCGTCCGCGAGATCCACGCGGTTCTTCACACGGCGCTGCTGCTGGAAGCGCTCCTTCGCCGTGTACTTGACTGCGTTGATGTACTCCTCATCAAAGAACCCAAAGAGGTCGTGCTGCTTGTGCTTGCTCGTGCACACCGACTCGACGTACTTGGCCGTCTGCTTCGTGCACGGGTTGAAAAAATGCGCCAGCTCGCGATGCAGGTCCAGCTGCGGACGCGCGTCGCCTGGTATTCTCGGCTGCAGAAGGCCGTCGCGCTTCATGACCGCAGTACTGGAACCCAGGACGTTTGCGATCGCACTGTAGAAGCTGTCGTGCGGATGACACTCAGAGGCCGCCGAGGTCGTCGCGGCCGTCGTCTGGATCGCGCGGCAGACGTTGCCCAGCACGTACTGCTCGCCAAATACGTTCGCCATCGACGTCTCCCACTGTAGCTGCTGCAGCTTGGACACATTGTAGCGGTCGAGCACTGTGCGGCAGTGCGCGAACCAGAAGTCGCGTGAGGGCGAGCCCACGTTGCGCGCCTCCTCAACCGCGCTGGGGGACCGTCGGCTCTCCTGCTCGTCGCGCCACGAGTAGAAGCTGCGCCACTTCTCGGACGAGAAGTCAAAGCTCTGCGCGAACGACGAGACCTTGCGGAACGCGTAACCACTGATCGAGAGCTTGCCGGCGTAGAAAAGCTTGAGGATGTCCGAGCTCGACGCCTTGCCCGAATAGATCCAGAGGAAGTCATCCACCGAGATGCTCACCTCGCACGACGGGCGCACGTCCTGCGCCGTCGCATTTTTCTGCGTCGTCACGGCTGTTTAACGCAGCAACAAGCCAAACCAACCGTCAGATCTCCTGACAACCAACCACATAATCCAAGGCATCCATCCGATAGTAAACGTACTGCGGTCTTCGGCGACCTGCACGGCGTAGGAGAAGGCCTGCTCGCCGTCGTCGCCGCGGAACTTGAAGAGGATCGTGCCGTCGAACGTCGAGCTCTCCTTCACGCTAAAGCGCAGGAACTGCATCACCTCCTCGATCTCGTGCTCGCGCGCTACCACGGGCACATGCGTCTGCACTGGCGCCTGAGCCTCTTGCGGCGTCGTCATTATCACCTGCTGAGCTTCCATGCTGCTGCTGCGGTGTCGAATGGGCGAATAACGGACTTGAGCTCGTCGAGGGGCATAAGATGGTCGACCCAATCGATTTGTGCTGGTGGGTGGGTGGCGAGTGTGTGGTCCGAGCCAAACGCTTGCGTGACGCCTGCGGCGCAAACAGAGCCAGCTGCGAAGTGGCAAAAAAGCAAACAAAAACGACCAAAAGTGCCAGCTCAGATGGGGTTTTCAGTCTTATCATAGAATGGGAACTTGGGATTTGTAAGAAAACAGCTAATGAATTTATTAGTTTGACAGTAAGTTTTTTAGAGATTTTCTTGTTTCTTCTTGTGTTCTCTTGGACAGGAGGCGAACGCCGAGTTCTTCCACGCCCTGTAGAGAAAAGGATTCGAAATGGCACTGAGCGTGGGTGTCATTATCGCAACATTGCTGGCTGCTGCAGCATGCGAGTCTGCGAACAAATTTCTCACAAAGCCCAACAGTAACCCATGGGGCATTTTTGACTCGCGCTGAGTCGCAGCAGTTTTCTGTCTTCAGTTTTGCTGGGAGACAGGCGGCTCGTCTGTCGCAGATCACGGTGTGTACCACTTTGAATGGTACAGTTGCCTTCCACTGACGCAGGATCAGGAAGAGATGAGTGAATGACAACCAGATCACACACATGCACGGATGCCTGCATTGCTCGTGTCGTGACGTTTAAACTCGACTCATCTACGTTTATTGTCAGCTTCTCACTTGCGCTGCGTCTTCTTCTTCTTCTTCGACTTCAAGCGCTTGCGCACCGCCTTCAAGTGGGTCTCGATCACGCGCACCTGCTCGTCATCGACAGGCTCGCGCGTCTTCTCCAGCTCCAGCGCCGACTCGATCTCCTTGCGCAGCTGCTCGCACTGCTCGCGCGGCAGCTCCTTGCCGTACGCAGACTTGAGCAGCGTGCTGGACGAAATGCCCACACGCAGCGACCGCATCGTCTCGGCAAAGTGGTGCACGCAGCGCTCGCGGCGGTAGTTGAACCAAGGTGCAAAGTGCGGCGACCTCACGAAGCCCGTGTACAACGACTTCCACTTGGACGAGCGGATCTGACGAGGCAGCTTTCGTGGATTAATGCTGGCCAGGAAGCTCTGTCCAAGCACACAGAGGCACACATTATCCGACATTGTTAGCAACTTGACTAGACGCTTTGCGCGAAGCCATGTGGTAGTTCGTACCTGCAGGTCGAATGGCTTCATAAAGTTCGCCACGCTCATGTACAGATTCGACCGCACGCCACTCGCCTTCCAGATGCCAAAGAACTGCTCAAACGGCTCCAAGAAGCGCTTCGTGAGCTTCCGGAAGTGCTGCAATCACGAGACCAGCCAGACAGATTCAAGGTGAGCACCAGTAGTTGATTCATGGCATCCAATGGTCGAGTTCGAGCGTCATTTCGAAACGAACCTTTCGCAGGATGGCGTTGTTGATAGTGACGTAGGGGTCTTCTTCGACGCTCGCCGTCTGCGTCACGTACACTTCTCGTGGAGACGCCAGCTGACGCAACGTGGTGGCATCGGGGGTCATGTACGACGAGCAGCGCCGCAGGACCTGGTAGCAAAACACGAGTAGCATGGTAAGAATGATGCCCTGTTTCAAGTAGGAGAAAGAGAAAGAATGGACGCAGAACCGCACCCGTGCACGCTCGCTGGGCTCAAACATATCGAGATCGACTTTCTTCTTTATCCGAAGCGAGATGCACTCGCTGCTGTCACTCTCGCTCGCTGCACCAAGACATTCGAGTCCACACAACGTTAAATGACGCGTCAACGACTTTAAACTTTTTCTAGAGTTTGGATCAATAGCATTTACCTTGTGGAGCATCTTTCGCCTTGGAGGGCTCGAGGAATGGGAAGATCAGTGCGTTGGGCCATCGATTCAGCGCCTATTACATGCACAACACCAGCGACGACACAGTCAAACCTCGTGATCAACATTGAGAATGTCTGTGATACGACGACAGCAACGCTACCTTCAGGAAGAACGGGTTCGTGGTGCCGATCACAGTCATTTCGTCCGGTTGACTGGCGCTCGTGTTCTGGCGACGGGTGAGCTCCTGCACGTAAAGGACAACACGAAAGTCCTTTGTTAAAGTACAAAGGAAACACAAAGAACGCCCGTGAACGTAGTGAGAGCTTACGTCGAAGTCCGTCTCGTAGAGCGTGTAGTACGGTCGACAGTCGCCTTGAAACTCGATTGGCGAAATGAGGCTGAAGCATCGCCATAGTGGGTGGATTAGCGAGCTGATACTTGCCTCACAATAAATACAATGAACATGAGCGCACCTTGCGAACGCGAGTGTCGCCTGGCTGCAGGTCCTTGCGTGCGGCGATAGGATCACGAAGCTCTCTCCGGTGATCGCGAGTTGCCAGAGCAGCCAGAGACTGCTCTCAAGTCCGATGAAGCTCGAGTACAGCCCCACGTTCTACAAGTTCTTCTGTCAGAGTGTGAAACCCATCAGCAGTCAATCTTGCTTGTCATTGCGTACCTCGAATGCCGTGGCTTGGTGTGTTCGCTTGGATATCAGCAAGTCCCCAAACGAAGGCGACGGTGGGTTCTCCAGCGAGCGTCCTCCATTCATCAGCGCATCGTCCTCCGTTGCGTCGTCGTGTCCCTGGCTTTTCTCCATGTCACGCTGTCTTGAACTCTCTGTCTGCTTCTCACCATCGTCGCCATTTTCATCACTCGAATCTGCGTCCGCATCGTCGTCTGAAAGCGAGAGTTCGTCGCTCTCAACGATGAAATGGTCAGATGGTGATGGAGGCGAGGCTTCGATGTCAAAAGCGGCATCAAGGTTTGCATAATCGAGCAGCTGCGGAACGATGCACGTGATGTACGTGCCCGCGAGCGGGAGCACCGATGGTTCATCAAATGCCGGAGCTGGCCTGCGTATAATGTTCATGCATGCACAGAGAGATCAGTACTGATAATGAGGCTCGGTCGATGGCAAGCGAAAGCCAAGGCGTACCAGCGATGGATGCCGTCGTAAACGGCCTGCAGCACCTGCGCGCCGGCGGTGAAGAAGAGCGGACCCGTGACGCGGAGCACACGGTCGTAGAGGTCGACGTACGGCAAGTCGCTCACGATCACGAGCGCCTTCTGGAAGTACCCGCGGCTCCTGCTCTCGTCACGCTGCTGCCGGAAGAGCACAAAGCCGTACAGGAATGCGTCTCTAGCAAAATCAAAAGCACATAGAGCACCAGAGGGTCAATGGCATAGCACACACACACAACAGCACCAATGCATCAAAGCATAGATGAGCATCGCATACTTGTCGGAGGCTTCTCGGAAGCGCACGGTGAACTGCGTGTCGCCCTCGTCCTGGTTGTTGCTGTGCGGCAGCGCGAGGTGCGCGATGCTCTTCTTCGCGTCGTCGCCCAGTCCGCAGGTGGGTGGGTAGAGCGCGTCGAGCCGCTGGCCCGAGTCAATGTCGAACACGACGGTCGCGAGCGCGCGCAGCCCGTACGCATTCGTCGCCGGCGTGGCGGCCATGGCTGCACTGACGGCACTGCGCTCAGCGTCCTGCGTCGCCATCTTGTCTGGTTTTTGATTTGTGACCCGCTTGAGAGATGCCATTTTATACGATTTTACACTGAGTTGTGTTTATTTTTTGTAAAAATATTGAAAGGTGGTCTGGATTGATACACAACATTGGTCATATAGCTAACATTGTTATTCAAGTAATCAGTTTTAAGCAATGCCCAAGTACGTGTCCTCTGCCAAAGTAAGAGACGTGTATGGTATCACTCCCGAAACATTACGAGGATAAGCTCATAAACATGAGCACCAACAGCCGTATCAGTGACATCCAACATCACTTTGGTTT
>JAASGT010000392.1:0-27393 GCA_023334315.1 Globisporangium alternatum | reverse complement strand
TTTGGGAGAGTTGAGTTACCTAAAGGTGAGCGCGGCTCAGAGTCCAGTCTGCGAAAGCGAAACAGCGATCAGTAGCTTCCGCGTCTTCTGCAGCGGACTCTACGGTGGCATGTACACGCTGGGCGTCTATCCGCTGCTGCCGGAACAGCGCGCAACTCGCTATACCAAGTGTTTGCCTCATGTATGATGAGATGGTGGTGACTGTTCCCGTTGGCGACAGCGCTCTTGAGCATCGACAGATCAGGTGAGGTTAGTTGTGTATCTCGCCTTTCTGTAAAATTGCCAAGAGAACAATTCAGGCCACTTACACGCTCAACGCATGGCAATGGCGAGTCGTCATCATCTTTGGCACACTCACGCACTATCAGTCACCTGGCTCAAGAGGAAGCACGAGTTAATATATCACGCGCCAGCTTGCAAAAAGGGGTTGTCTCCTATTGTTGATTTTCATTCACGAGGTCTACGCGCTTTGACGACACGAGTGGTGTGCAAACAAACCGTCACAAAACTCACTGGCTGTTCGACGAGACGCCCGAGGCCGAATGGATCACCTGGCGCAGGGTCTTCATCTCGGCTTCGAGGCGCGCAAGGCGGTCCATAGCCTGCTCAAGGCTCATGTTGCGCTCCGTGAACGACGAGCGCACGGCGCGGCCGGCGACGAACGAGTCGCGCATGCTCGACTCGCTGTTGACGAATGAGGCGCCGAGGCGGATGCGGTTCTGGCGCAGGGTCTCCTGGCGCACGTACTTCTTGCTGCTTACCTTCTCGTTGTACACGTTGAAGTGGTTCACGCGCTCGAGCAGGTACACGAGCACGACCTTACCAACGTCCTGCACGAAAAACCAGATGATGCAGTAGCCCCAGACGAAGGCCGCGAGCTTTGGCGAAATGGCCTCCATCTCCGTGAACGGCCAGAAGATCGCGAGCAGCGTCGAGATGATCGTCGCGAAGATCGCGGCCGAGGCCAAGAGGCGGCCCGGCGCGCGCGAGAAGAAGAAACCCTCAGTACGTGCCGTGAAGACCGTCAAGAAGTCCGAAAGCGAGATCTTGAGGTACATCATCATCATCACCTGGTCGTACGGCAGGTTGCCGAGGCCAAAGTACGCGAGCACGCCGTCCTCGTTCCACGAGTCGAGGCCCCAGAAGAGGATCAGCAGCGAGCTGGCCACGGCGATGCTGCCGAGCGTGGTCGCGACCCAGTAGATGCGCGGCAGGTTCCACGACTCCGGGCGCTTGGACGGCACGACGTTGTCGTAGGCAATTGAGATGATCGTGCCGTCGTTCAGGATCGTGATAAGCACGAGTGCGATGACCGGCAGCTTGAAGTACGGGTCCACGGCCTCCGTGCTCGTGTTGTTGTTGAACGGGCAGTCGCCGCGGTGCGGCACGAAGTGCGGGAAGCGGCAGCTGTCCGGGTGGAAGAGCAGCACCGAGATGAAGAAGAAGAGCAGCAGCTGGATCGTGCACGCGATGCGGTACGTCACGTAGTTGCGCATGCGCTGGAAGATCTTGCGCGAGAGCGTGATCGCGTTAATGATCACCGACAGACCGGGCTTCGTGAGCACAATGTCGGCGGCGGCACGGGCTGCGTCGGTCGAGCCTTCGACGGCGATACCCACGTCGGCCTTCTTGAGCGCAGGCGCGTCGTTCACACCGTCGCCGGTCATGCCGCACACCCATCCGCGCTGACGCAGAATCTCCACGATCAAAAACTTGTGCTCCGGGAACACCTGCGCGAAGCCGTCGGCGCTCTCGACGATGGCACCGTAGTCGTGGCCAAGAGTCGCCGAGAGACCGTCCTCCACACGGGCAGTTGGCAGCACGTCCGTGCCCAGGATGGTCGTGCCCATTCCGAGCATGCGGCACGTCTCCACGGCGATCGCGGCCTGGTCACCGGTGATCATCTTGACAGCGATGCCGTTGGCGTGCGCCATCTCGATCGTGTGCTTGGTGTCGTGGCGAGGCGGGTCGAGGAAGGTCATGATGCCCAGGAAGATCCAGCCGCCCTGGACGGCCTCATCCGTGCGGCCCACAGCGAGCGAACGGATGCCGCGGCGCGCGAGGTCCAGAACCTTCGCCTCGACGGCCTCCTGGATCTCCTCGGCGTTGTAGGCTAGACCCAGAATGATCTGCGGCGCGCCCTTGGTGACCTTGAACACCTTGCCGTCCGGGCCGCGGATCGTCGACTCCGTGCGCTTGACCGTCGGGTCGAACGGCATGTGGTCGAGCATCGTGAACTGCGCCAGTGGGCGCAGGTCAATCGCATTGAGCACGAGCGTGTCGAGCGCGTCCTTGGGCGGCTCCTTCCACTTAGCGGCGAGCGCAGCCGACACAAGCACGTCCTCGCGCGTGGCGCTCGGGTAGAAGATCGGCAGGTCATCCTGGAGCTCCATCTTGTTGCGTGTGAGCGTACCAGTCTTGTCCGAGCACAGCATGTTCATGCCCGAAAGCGTCTCAATCGACTGCAGCTGAGTCACGATCACCTTCTCCTCTGCGAGCTTGCGCGAACCGAGCGCCATGGTTGACGTGCACACGACCTGCATGGCGATCGGGATGGACGCCACGAGCAGCACGACGCAGAACGCGATGGCCTCAAGGAACTCCTCGCCGTTGTAGAGCAGGTAGCCGAGGCAGAAGCCCACGAGCACGAACGAAATGGCCATGAGAAACATCGTGATGCGAATGAGAATCTTCTGGAAGTGCGACACCTCGTCTACGGACGAGATGAGTGACGCGGTCTTGCCGAAGAACGTCTGGCCGCCCGTGGCAGTCACGACAGCCTCGATCTCACCGCGGGTCACAGTCGAGCCCATCTTGGCGTTGTCGCCCGCGACCATGGTCACTGGGAAGGACTCGCCCGTGAGCGCAGCCTGGTCGATCTGCACGGCGTTGCCCTCGCAGAGGTCGCAGTCTGCCGGGACGGCCGAGCCGGCCGAGAGCGTCACGCGGTCACCGGGCACGAGCAGCGCGGCGTTGATCGTCTGGTGCACGCCGTCGCGGATGACGAGCGCCTCAGGCTTGAGACTCGCCTTGAGCGCGGCCACGGCGTTGCCGGCCTTAAGCTCCTCATACCAGCCGACTGTGCCGTTGAGCAGCTGCAGGAAGAGCAGCACGAAGAAGTCGGGCATGTCCTTGGTCAGCAGCTCCACGAAGATCGCGAGCCAGATCATGATGGGCATGGGGCCCCAGAACTGCTCTGCGAGCTTCACCCACGGGCTCTTCTCCTTCGTCTCGAGCTCGTTCGGACCAAAGACCTTGAGGCGGCGCGCGGCCTCGACCGTGCTCAGACCAGACTCATCCGTGTCGAAGAGCGAGCGCTTGTCCACGCCCATGTAGAAGCGGTCGTCATCCGCAGTAGACGACTGCTGGTAGCTCGCCTCACTGCCGGTGGCCAGCAGCGGACTCTTCTCGTTCGCCATCGTCGTCGTCGGCTCTCTTCTCGTCTCGTCTTGCGGCCGGCGGAGCGAAATCTCGAATGAGCCGATGCGGAAGAGGGCGGCGGCCGCGAGCTTTGTGGAGCGGCTGACAAGGGGAAATCCGCAGCCACCTTCTGGGTTTGGACGCCAGCCGCCGGTCCGCAAACTCTATGGGATTTGGGATAGGATGCTGTCGTGACGGACGGACCGCGCGCTCCTCACAAAATATCCACGCAAAAGGGATGTTTTGGCTAAACTCTGTTAAGTCCGAAAAACAGAACTCAGGGCAGAATTTCAGCCAATGAGATGATAGAAAGTAGCAGCGAAAAAAACAAACGGCCAGTCAGTAGCAGTATCGTGGTGGCTTGGCGGCCAACACGGCCAAGTTGGCTCGGCCGCAACACACAAAGGAAGCCACGTCGCGTGCAAAGCTGAAGCGCCAAGCACAGCAGATGGCGGCGCGTGTCGCATGCTTTGCCGTCCACTCACCACCAATACGTACGGAGGCGAATAACACACAAACTGACTGTCAGATGGCGCGCGTTGCTTGTTATCAGAGGGATCTTTGTGTGTGCACTTGCTCACGAGTTCGTTCGTTTTGGTGGGTGGGGCGTTTGCGTGACGGACAGCAAGCACAATCACTTGCGCTGGAGTTACTTGGCGCAGAGCCAGCAAGAAAGCGCGCGGGAGAATGAGCACGGATCTACCCAGCGTTCTCGTCTGATTTGTAAGGTAACTTGCGGGACGCTGTCGTCGTCCGCAGCAACACGCATGCGAAAAAGAGGTGGACGAGTGTGTGTGGTCCCACCTTGGCTGCGTGCGACCGCATTAACTGAATAGCTCACGCATTGGTGCCAGCATGGCGCGGGTGGCTGGAACTCACTTGCTCGGAAGCGTTCGAAGGGAGCCTCTTGCTGGCAGAGACATCAATGGCGCAGCTGACAGCGTTCCCATTATTCCCCAAGCTCAACATTCCATTCGTCATGGACAGCCGCTTTTGATGTGAAAGCGGCGGAAGGGGCAGGTCGGTTGACTCCATGGCACTCGTCTACCCGGAGCTCCGTACAACACTTGCAGACATGGGCGATTTTGACTCTTGGCTACAAGAGTGACGCAAAGCCCTTCACGGTTCTGCTGACAGCTCGAAAAGTGACTGGCTCACCCAACCCGCGATCTTTCTCGGCGGCTCTTCGTAGCCCGCAACATCCGCAACGTTAGACATTCAAAAGCCCCGAAGCCCCACTTCCACGACCCTCAGCAACAGCGAAGACCTTGTCAGAACGCGATCAGACATGGCGGCGTGGCATCGGCGTGTACTACTGCTGCTATTTTTGCTCCTAGGCTGCGCGCTCCAGGTACGTGGAGCTGGCTAAGCTTTATGGCCGCTTCATGCACTAACTGCGACGTACCGCTTTGCTGATTTGAGCAGCCAACGCGCGCGTTTGAGAATCCGTTCGCGAAATGGCTTGAAGCGTCCGAGGAGCTACTAGATTCACTGGGCGAAGAGCAGCAACAGCAACAGCAACAGGCAGACGACGACCACCACAGGACACAACCAGAGCTCGAAGACCTCCGAGAAGAAGCAGATGAAGAAGAGAAAGAGACAGTAAGCGAAGAGGAAAACGAGAGCCCCAGCGATGCCATCCCACCGCCGACTCCAGACAACGAGCCAACGCCGCAGTCCCCGCCTTCTCCACAGTACGAGCCAGAGTCGCAGTCGCAGTCGCCAGACGCAATCACAAAGAAGCAGCATGCCCAAGGTGACCGCAGACTGGTGGGTGGCTTTGTGTATGCGATCTTGTGTGCGCAAGGGTGTACTAGTAATGGTCGTATTGCTGAGCTCTCGTCGCTTGCGCCTGTTGCATGCTTTAGGAGGAGGCAGCAGAGCACAATGACGAACCGGACGAGTTCGCGGACCTCGAGGGCATCGACCTGTCGCCGTTCAACATGTACATCGCCGACAAGGCCGTGCTCGTGCGTCTGCTGGACTGGGCGTACGACCGCACGGCATTCCTCTCGCGCTTTCAAGACGGCTTTGTGCACGCAGAAGAGCTGAGCAAGTAAGGCAATCATGTGCGGTTAGTTATGTGTGAGTGAGCGGCATGTTCACACAATGGCTGACCTTGAGTCTCTGCTGTCCCTGCCAGACTATTCAGTTTGGCGCTCAACCCGACAAAAGAGAAGGTACCAGACGAGTACATGGAGCTCATTGACGCGGCTGCGGACGAGATGCGCGACGTCCAAGGCCTGGTGGACAGCGAAATGGCCGTGCCACGTGGCTTTGTCGGTCGCGGGATGCCGCTGCGCACACTGCAGCGTCTGGCGCAGCAGATGCACGAGCACCACTCGCAGCAGCACGGGCGGCGGCTCACAGGCATTGCGTCGACTGGTACTCGCGACCGTGAGCTGTAGGCTAATTGCGTTCGGGCGAGCTGAGGACGTGGCACGTCGAGGGGCACTGCCAAATCGGCCAGCCAGCCAACGCGCGACGAGTGGTGGTGCATGAATAGCGATCTCTGAGCGGCAGTAGTTACTGATACAGTGTAGTGGCATCATCCAGTGGATCCATCCATCCGTGGTCTCCAAGCAGCCCACTCTTGAGGCGCACGCGCGCGCCGCGTGCCTTCGTGGCTCTCCTGCTCTTCAAGATCGTCTGCGACCTTTTGGAAGGTCAGCTGTTGAATAGCGTAACAAACCAGAGCAACCGGTCGTATACGTGGGATGGTATACTGGTGTATACCCATCTCATGGAGACACACCTTTCTCCTTCTCCTTTTTCGACGAACATGAAGGTCGCATGCGACGACTAGTTGTGATAAGTGTACCACGATAAATATTCACATAAGCTTACCACGATGGACATCAGTTTTGACCTTATGAGCGAAGCGTGGCGAACAACACGGGAGTTACCCGTAGCAGGCGACACTCCACGAACTTCTTTCTATTTGCTGCGCTCACTGTGCGCCATCCTGTCTCAAGCAGTCCAGTGAGCGTTAACCGGCTCAAGTGACATATTTGTATGTATGATGTATAGACAGCTTGTCACATTATCCAGTATTTTTTGACGTGGAGCCGCGTGCGTGTCGCCTTCCGCCAATCAGCATGTATCTATAAATTTGGTGTGCTATCATTGGCTGTTGATTAAATTTTGACCAATCATATTGGTACATTTTGTAGTAATCGCTCCTCCATTTTGTCCAATTACCGCTTCTCTATACACTCCCAGCAACATTCGATGGGATTCACCGGCCCGTTGGCGTTTTGATTGCGCTCGTTGTTGGTTAAGGCTGAGAGGACAAGAGGACAAGAGGACAAGGTGGGCCACCGGCATCGAGCAGATCCGAATTTGCAGGCTCAATGGCGCTTCAGCAGCAACACAAAACTCACGACGGGGTGTCGGCAGAGCTGGCGCTGAAAAAGGCCGTGGCGGCCTCGGGCGGCGCGCTGGTCACGTCGCTCTTCGTCACGCCATTGGACGTCGCCAAGGTGCGGCTGCAGTCGCAGATCGCCACGCGCTGTATGCCTCATCCCGTCGTCGTCACCTCTTCGCCCATGTCAATGATTAGCGCCACTATGGAGCAGTGCCGCTGCAAGGGTCGCTGTCCGTGCAACCGCGTGATGACGCGCTCGGTGGACCAGCTGGGCTCGCGCCCGGGCGTGCTCTCGTGCATGCGCATGTCGTGCTCCCGGTCCGTGACCGCTGCGTCATTGGCAACACAGACTCAGATCCCCAAGCAGCACGTCAAGCTGAGCGGCACGACGCACGCGCTGCGCCACATCTTCCAGACTGAGGGCATCAGCGGGCTCTTCTCTGGGCTCTCGCCGACTATGATGATCGCCGTGCCGTCCACCGTGCTCTACTACATCTCGTACGACCTCCTGCTTCAAAAGGGTCGCGAGCAGATCCCAGAGTGTGAAGCCATCGTGCCGCTGCTGGCGGGTACGACTGCGCGCGTCATCGCGGCGTCTATCACATCGCCGATCGAGCTCATCCGCACGCGGATGCAGGGGAACCCAGGCGCTGGTGGCATCATCAACACATTCCACCACGCGATCCGGAGCGGCGGCTACCAGTCGCTGCTGAACGGCCTCGTCGCCACATTGGCCCGTGACGTGCCGTTCTCCGCCATCTACTGGACGTCCTACGAGAGGCTACAGCAGCGGTGCAGCAGAATGGAGGCCGAGCTTTCGCTCAGCCGCACGCAGCGAGCATTTGCGTGCGGCGCAATATCTGGAGCGATCGCCGCGACGCTCACGACCCCGTTCGACGTCGTCAAGACGCTGCAGCAGGTCAAGATCCCAATTGCGTCCATTGGTCCGAACCCTTCGGGTGCGGCCGTGCTCAAGCAGATCGTGGCGACCCAGGGCGTGCGTGGCGCGTTCACAGGTCTCAGCGCGCGTTTGGCGCGCGTGACGCCCTCGTGCGCGATCATGATCTCGTGCTACGAGCTCGGGAAGGAGAAGCTGGGGCTACCGTGAGCTCAATGTGATGTGATCACTACTCTCGACAAATCGCTGGTTGTAAGTTAACATTTATGAAAAATGGAAAGAGTAAAATATAGAATTGATGTGGTACAGATTATATCAACTTCATTTGAGTATTCAATTGAGAGTCACACAATTATCAATTTATTTTGGGTCAAGTCGTGACGTGAATTTTGAGTTGAGCTCACATTCTCATTTTTCATTTGTCAAAACCAAACATTCACCCAAATTAACGATTTTTCAGAAGCCTAAAGCTATCGATTTTAGGCTCCAAGCGGCCCGGTGGTTCGGTCCGTAAACAGCTCATGTTTTTGTGCCAGTGTGAACGCGTTGGAAGGCGACAAGCATTCGCACTCACTCCACCTCCGCAGCACACAATGTTCGCCGTCCGTCCGAGCGCCCGTGTGGCCATGGCCCCAGTGAGTGGCTCTCCATTTCTCCATGTGTATCGCTGTGGTAGCTCTGTTGTTGACGCTGCCTATGTGTCATCCGCTGCGTACGCAGAGACGAATGGGCCTCGCTGGCACCAGCGCGAGCCGCTATCAGACGCTCGTGAAGCCGCTCGTGGCGCCGTCCAAGCCGCTGCTGCAGCGCCCCATGTGGCTGCGCAGCGCGGTGCAGGCGCCATCCAAGCAGCCGCTCATCTACTCCACCAAGAACCGAGTACGTCTCGAATCATGTCCAATTGTTACGCCATGCGCTTTGTGTCATCGGCTCATTGTGCGCGTCTATGTGTGTGTGTATCCATTGGCGAGTAGAAGTTTGCGGCCACTGCAGGCGCGACGATCGAGAATGCGGCAGCAAACCGCCCTGTGGCGTTTTGGCTGCTGGGCGTCGCCGGTCTCGTGGGCGGCATGATCGCCGTCGGCGGCGCGACGCGCCTCACGCGCTCGGGGCTGTCGATGGTCGAGTGGAAGCCGCATGGCGGTCTGCCGCCCATGTCGCGCGAGGAGTGGGAAGATGAGTTTGAGAAGTACAAGCAGTTCCCAGAGTACCAGCAGCGCAAGGGCATGGTGCGTGTACTCATTGTGTGAAGAAAGCTGAAGCAGCCATTGTGTGAGATACTGACTTTTGTATTGTACCGCGTGCCTTTTGCAGAGCCTGAACGAGTTCAAGGCCATCTACGCATGGGAGTACGGCCACCGCATGCTCGGCCGTACGATCGGCCTGGCGTACGGCCTTCCGCTCGCGTACTTTGCGCTCCGCAAGCGCCTGCCACGTGAGCTATACGGCCGCTTCGCGTTCCTGCTCGGCCTCGGCGCCACGCAGGGCGCCATCGGCTGGTGGATGGTGCGCAGTGGACTTGAGGAGCACGGCAAGGAGCAGTTGGCCAAGCAGGGCGAGGTGCGCGTGAGCCCGTACCGACTGGCGACGCACCTGGGCTTTGCGTTCACGACGCTGGGCGTGCTCCTGTGGACAGGCTTCTCGATCCTCTCGCCGCCGTCGCGCGCCGCACTCACGCGCGAGATGATCTCGCCGGACGTGCTCAAGGAGTCGACCAAGATCCGCAAGTACTTTGCGCACCTGTCGACGATCCTGGGCTACACGATCCTCTCGGGCGCGTTCGTGGCCGGCACGGACGCCGGTCTGGCATTCAACACGTTCCCGAAGATGGGCGACCAGTGGATCCCGGACGACCTCTTTGTGCTCGAACCAAAGTACAAGAACTTTTTCGAGAATGTGCCGCTCGTGCAGCTCGACCACCGCCTGCTGGCCATGACGACCGTCACGGGTTACTCGGCCGTGTACGCACTAGCGCGCCGCGCGCACATCTGGAACCAGCTGCCGCAGCAGACGCGCACGGCGCTGAACCTGAGCATGGCGGCGGTCGTGGGCCAGGTCACGCTCGGCATCACGACGCTGCTCATGTGCGTGCCCGTGCCACTGGGCGTGGCGCACCAGAGCGGCGCCATGGTGCTGCTCACGTCCACCGTCTACACGCTCCACTCGATGAACTGGGCCAAGGCGGCCGCCGCCACCGCCGCCAAGGTCGTGCCCAAGATCCTTTAGAAACCCGTGGTTCAGGCAGCCAAAGGCTAGCCAACAGCGTCCGTACCATCAATACACATCCACACAGCCAATGATGCCATTCTTTAGGCAGATGAAGGCTGCCGTAACGCTAATAGAGGATGCTGTCAGTGGTACGACACCCTGCATTTGGCGTTAGGTATCGTCTTGGTTATCTTTTTTCTTGCATCCGATTGGCTGAAAAGCTGGTTTCCGCAGCTCCGATCCTTTCTCGATGGCATCATTCCGCATTCTTCAGCTTCCTTCGGAGTGCTCCATTGGAACGCGGCGACAAAGAAGAGAAGATGGCGGAGGGCAGCAACCAATATGACGACCACCTCGTACGTGCGTCTCTTCATGTATCTATGCATGGCGATGTGTACCCCTGTGGGATGCACTGACACCGCCTATTGCAGGTCTGGTTCGCGTTCTTCTGCACCATCTACCTGGCGTTCTACTTCTTCACAAGCCCGTTCGTGGGCAACCCGGAGCTGCTCAACTCCTGGACGCCCTATGTCTACATCTCCATGGTGCTCTACGGCTGGCTTGTCGCTGCCGCCGCGATGCACATCCCCGTCAACTCGCTCGGGCAGCTCGGCGCGACCATCAAGCAGCCGGTACTACTTGCTTGCGTTCGACCATGCGTCTCGCCATTGGGACTTCATGGGCGTATTATGAGCGTGTGTGTATTGTTTTGTGTGTAGATCTCGCTGCTCTTCCCGTTCTTCTCAGTGAGCTTCGTCTTCCTCGTGGCCTTTGAGCTGCTCATGGTGCTCTTCCTGCCGCGCATCACCAAGAAGCTCGGGCTCGCCTGGCGCGTCGCCAACGTCACGTACGTCCACTCACTCCGCCATCCCATAGACTCATTTCACCGCAATCTCCCTCTCTAACACTGTCCAATGTGTATTGCACGTACACACGCATAGCCTCGTGCGGTCGTTTATGAACGTGCTGCGCAACAGCGCTGGCATCAGTGTGGCGTGCGTGGCGCTCATCGTGCACTGCGACGCGACGCTCGACGCCACGGACGCCGAGGACCACACATACAATCGCCACGCGTGCGAGAAGGTATTTCAGTTCTGGAACGCTGAGATGGACACGGTCGTGCCCGCGAGCTACCGCGGCGCGCTGCTCATCTGGTTCGCTGGCATGGTACTCGCGATCACGAACTTTGTGCTCGAGCGCATCAGCGGCATCCAGATGATCTCGTTTCACTGGCTCCTCGACCGCAACGAAGAGGAAGAGAACCCAGTGCCGGGCGAACAGCTCCACGAGAAGCTCCCGCACGACCACAACTTGCCCATGGTGCCCTGGTACTCGATGTTCCTCTTCGACACGGCCTTTGAGCTCCTCATCTCGCTCAAAGTGTTCCTGGGTCGCTTTGACCAGCGCGCGATGCAGAAGACGCTGTACCCAGACGAGAGCGACTACATATTTGACCACCTGGCCGACCGCAACGAGCTCTGGTTTGACTTCATGGCCGACTGCGGCGACGGCTTCAATAGCAGCTACCAGATCGCGCGGCTCCTGGCGCAGCCGACGCTCGAAGTGGACTACGAAGTGCGTGTGAAGCACCCGACGAAGAAGAACAAGACGGTGAGCAAGCTCGAGAAGCGCGTGTTTCCCCGCGGTGATGCGCTCGTGATCGGTGGCGACCTCGCGTACCCGCATCCAGAGCCAGAGACCTACGAGTCGCGGCTCTGGCGATGCTTTGAGTACGCGATGAAGCCGCCCAAGCAGTACGACCCAGCGGCGATCTCCACGGGCAAGGTCCACTTGCCAGCGGACTGTGAGACACTGAACGACTACAAGGGGCCGACGGTGTTTGCGATCCCGGGCAACCACGACTGGTTTGACGGCCTCAATACGTTCACACGCTACATTTGCCATCGCGACTGGCTCGGTGGCTGGCTCTTGCCGCAGAAGACGAGCCACTTCTGCCTCAAGCTGCCGCACGGCTGGTGGCTCTTTGGCGTCGACCTTGCGCTCGAGGACGACGTGAACATTGAGCAGTTCGCACTCTTTAAGAACATCGCCGAGACGCAGATGGGCGACGAGGACCAAGTAATCCTCGTGACCCACGAGCCCCGCTGGCTGCTCGATGTCTACGAGCAGCGCGACAAGTCCGAGGAGAAGCTCTCGTTTTTGGTCAACAGCGTGCTGAAGGGCCGCGTGGCGCTGCGGCTCGCTGGTGATATTCACAACTACACGCGTCACTCGCTCAAGAAGCCTGATATCCCAACGCCAACGCCACCAAAGCCACCAGCTAAGCCGCCAGCTAAGCCACCAGCTAAACCACCAGCTAAGCCACCAGCTTCGCCACCAAAGCCAATGTCAATGCCGCGGTCGTCGTCACGCGTGATGTCGCCTCGCATGGGGCCACGAATCCTTGGACGACGTCCGTCGTTCACGGTGCAGAAGATCCTGTCGCCCACGCGAAATCACTTCCCGCACATGTTCCAAGACGACGACGAGACTGAGAAGACGATGAGCCTGATCGACTTTCTCCAGCCGAGTAAGATTTTCGAGGAGTCAACCAGCAGTAGCAATAGCAGCAGCGACACTGCGCCTCCAACGCCAGCACATCGTCCTGCTGAGCACCTGATTGTCGCAGGCGGCGGTGGCGCGTTCTTGCACCCGACGCACGCGCCAAAGTGCACGAACCTCAAGGCCAACGGTGCGGAGTACGAGCAGGAGAAGTGCTACCCGCCCGTGCACGTCTCAAAGTACGTATCTCTGCCTTGTTTGCGTGTTGTGACCATTGTTGTGCTCGTGAGGTTGCTGACTGTTTGTGGAACTTGTCATGGTGCTTGTTGTGATGCAGACGCTATGCGCTGCTGAACGTCTTTGGCTTTCGCCGCATCAACTGGCGCTTCGACATTGTCGGCGGTCTTGGGGTACGTTAGCTATGTATGCACTTGTACCGGACAGACTTGTGTGCCTAGACGAAGCTGATCTTTGTGCTCTGTGTGTGTGTATCTGTCCTGTTAGTACTTTGCGATGGTACTCTCGATGTTCCCACGCTGCTCGGTGCGGTCGATCTACGCGAGTCTGACGTGGCAGGACGCGGCGGTGCAGTTCGTCCAGGAGCTCATCGCCGTGCAGGTGGAGATGGTCACGCTCTCATACGTCTCGCTCTTCACGTTCTCGGTCATGGTTGTGACGCTCATCGCGTTCACGGATTGCACGTCGCTGCCCAAGAAGTGCATCACGGGCGTGCT
The DNA here is from genome assembly GCA_023334315.1 of Globisporangium alternatum. Classification (NCBI taxonomy): domain Eukaryota; phylum Oomycota; class Peronosporomycetes; order Pythiales; family Pythiaceae; genus Globisporangium; species Globisporangium alternatum. Next base: position 14,264 of record JAASGT010000392.1, on the reverse strand, counting down.
TGTGTCCTGTCTGCACGCGCTCGCGGCCTTCACGATCCTCTTGGTCTTCGAGTGCATCCTCGAGATCGCGACAGTGCGCGGCACGCTGGGCCGCGAAGGCGCGCACTCGCTCTACGGCTACTTTAGCAGCACGCTGCCGGACTTCTCGCGCCTCGCGCGCTTCGACGTCTTCAACCTCGCGGGCCTCTTTGCCGAGTTCATGAAGGTCTGCATGACGATCTTTGACGGTACGTTGTTGTGTTGTGTTGTGTTGCGTTTGATTGGCAAACCAGTGTACCCATTTCAGTGCGCAATGATATGGCTACATTTATTGTTATTATGTGTGTCCTTACTTTGCGCGTGTTTGTGTACCTATTTACCAGTCCCTGAAGTGATTGCGATCCACCGAATCAAGGTATAGTTAGCAAGGAGTCAGCACGCCTCTTCAACTTACACTTGTGGGCGACGACTACTGACAGAGAAAACTATCTTGTTCTTGTGTTGCTGCAACAGATCTGCGAGAGCGGCTTTGAGACGCTGAGCCGCATGGAGCAGTGGACGTACTACGTGAGCGTGCTGCCGTACTTTTGGGTGCTTGCGACGCCCGTGGTCGGCGCTGTCTTTGGGCTCTACCTCTACGTGGCGCTCAATGTGTTCGAGTGCCACTACAACGAGGCGTTCTCGGCGCTGCGCATCTCGAGCTACAAGAACTTCTTGCGGCTGCACATCCAGCCAAACGGCGACCTCGAGGTGTTTGCGTTCGGCATTGACAAGATGCCGCGCAAGTGGTGCAGGTGCGGCTTGCTTTGTTGTTGTTATTTGCTTGTTTTTGTGATGTGAGCAAGGACTTGCTTGTACGCAATGTGTGTTGTTGAACGTCTCCAATCTGAGCCGCGTTCGTTTGCATGGCTAACAAGCATTTGTTGTTGTGTGCTGTCCGAACAGAGACCCGCACTGGAGCGGTGGGACGCACATGACGCACGAGAACCAGCTGCCGTCGCACCAGTGGCGCTTCCCAAGCTACTGGAAGCCCGTGGTGACAAAGGTGGACAGCATGCTGCGCCTCGATTTCGAGAACCCGTTGTTCGACACCAAGTTCAACACGACGGACCGCTCGAACGTGCAGCTCATCGACCGCGTGCTGCTGCCCAAGCACCGCCCTGCAGCGCAAGAGAATAAAACAAACGGCGCAAGCTCGCACAACGAACAAGCGAGCAAGCAAACAAACAAGTGAACCCAAGCAAATCTAATCCAGTCGGATGGCTCCGCAAGTTCGAGGTAGCTCTCTCGAAAAGGCGAGGCGTTGCCAGCTGGAATTCTGCAACGGCGAGCTACGTACAGTCCACGTAGGACTCCTCGAACGAATCCACCACGACAACAGCAATAAAAACAAACAAGCTGTTTAGCCGCATGGAGATCGAAATGATCCACGCAGCATTTGCGTCGAGTGCTATTAGCAAAGTAGCAAGCGCTTTGCTTGATCCCATTCGTCTGTTGGTGCAGATTTGTTGATGCGGTCCGCCGTTGTTTATGGCACCTCGCTCACCGACCGCGCACGTGGCTTGTTGATGTGGCATTGCGCGCCGCCGCGCCTTTTCGGTGATCACCAGGACGCAGCAAACAAGCGCAAGACTTGCAACAAGTCAGCAAAAGCGCCACATTGATAGACCATAGACGGGGATATACAGCAACAGCAGACGACAGCAGAGAAAGCAGTCACTCGCTCGCTCTTTCCGCATTGTTTTCCACGAGCAAGAAGTGGCAGAGGCGCGCGTCATGAACAGTGGCGCAAATGCTCTGCGACTCGTTTGCACTTGCTGGAACTTGTCAGGTTTGTGTTTAGTTGCTTGCTGTCTTTGGTAATAATCAGCAGGTTGTGCGACTTGTTGTGATTTGCTCAGAACTTGTCAAAGGACTTACTCTTCCGCCACAGCATACTGGGCAACCGTCTCTATCACGTCCACAACCACACGGCCAGCTCCCTTTCCTTGCCCGCCTGTTCCGTGTTTTTTTAGCCAACGGAAAAGACTGAGCGGCGAGCAAGCCATTATCCGTCATTCTACAATCTGCAGCCTCGAGCGCGAGTCCAGCAAACAAGCACAGGTTGTACACAAGCAAATAAACATAAACAAGTCAGCATGCTGCGCAAGATCGTGTTCGTAAGCGTGGCGCTCGTGGCGCTCTTCGCGGTGGACCAAACTCAGGCGCTTTGCAAGGTCAAGGGGTCCGAGGTCGGCGCCGAGTCGAACGGCACAGCCAACAAGATCCAGGCCGCGCCGACCAAGCGCCTGACCAACAAGCTGCTCTTCGACGTCGTACCCAAGAAGAAGAACGCCACGTCGTACGACGCCGACGAGGAGGCGGACCTCAACGCGTAAACCCGCACCTCGACAGCAGGGACAGCGACACAAACAAACGAGCGAGCAAACATATCAGCCAGCGAACAAACAAGGGAGCAAGCACACAAGTGCTTGTTTTTTGCAAGCAACCATCGCATTCGGTAATCAAGAGAGCGGACTTGCGCGCGCTTAAACAAATGGCTTGGTGGCGTCTGCGTATTGTATGAATGTCGATGTGAGTGTACTACAGAACGACACAGGAGCCGAGAGTAATAAAGCAGTGCGTTTCTATCTAACATGACAGCAGCACTCCTCCTCTTTGTATGCTTCACCGCTGTAGCTCTTCATCTGCGCATACAGTACGCGAGGCACCGCGGGCATAGGTAACAACATCGCCAGCAGAGGACACCTGCGTCTCGCTGGCTTTCGATCTGCTGTGCACGCGCGCCTTCGCCAATTGCAGAGTGGGCTCTTAGTACAGCGTGCGCGCACACACATCCTTTTCTACAGCGAGAGACGCTCACGCATGTGCGCAAGGCTTCGTGCTCTGGTTGGTTGCGTTCAGTTTCCAGTACTCGCGTCCAGAATCCTCATTCGAGCGTAAAAGTGAGGAACGACAGCAAATCAAGTCAGCACTGGCTCTGCCTATCCGTATACCACGTCAGCTGACGTGTATGATTTGCGTATACTCTATCGCTTGAGTCTCGTAGTGTAGCAGTCACGTGTATATACGGATAGCATATAGAAAGTCAGCATATAATCCGGAGACTATACACATTCTCTGAAGAATTCGTTCAGCTGGTGAAGCGCGAAAAGGTGCGATGAGTGTACATGCAGATGGCGATCCTGTGGCTAGAGGCGCAACGCATGCGGCCACTTGGTCTCGTTCTGGGCGGCGCTGTGGCTTCTATATGGAGACCTCTGTGTATGAGAGCGCCTGGAACAATACCAGTCGCGAGCTCTGGAGCCGAATCACCACCACGCGCAAGAGACACCCAGCTGCGCAGCAGAGGCTGGTAAGCATCACCTTTTTTCACAGACGCGCTGGTCATCCGGTTCATGAAGGACCATCCGGCGCTCTCCTAGTACTGGAGAGCGCTTGCTGCTGCTAGTGGTGAAAACGCTCAAGCACCCGCTCATTCTCTCATCCGCCTCATCCCTCGCACTGCACGCTCCGGAATCTCCACGTGCTGTCAAAGAACGCGATGCAGCGCCCTCTCCACGCTCTGCTTGTGCTCGCAGCGCTGCTCGCGATCGCTCTCGTGGACCCCACGGCCGCGCAGTGCAAAGTCAAAGCTGGAAACACTTCCGTACCAACAGCAGAAGCATCAGTGCACGCAGCGAACGCCACAGAACCCAACGCAGCAGCACCAGCGGGCAGCGAGGTCGGAAGCGACGCCAACTACGGACCCGTGAGCAGCTCGAACAAGATCCAGAACGCGCCAAAGAAGCGCATGAAGAACAAGCTCCTCTTTGACGTGACCAAGCCCGTGAAGACCTCGACGACCTCGAGTAACAACTAACAACAGTCCACCAGGCAGCAGCGGCAATGACGAGTCAGCCGAATGGCTACTAAGCTGTAGTAGCCGCGAACTAAGCGACTGTCATGATGCGTTTTGTCTGGTCTGTGTCTGCCTTGATGGCTCGGTGTCTGTGAGACCATCGTCATGTTGCGCTGCAGTGAAGTAAAGAACGCGTGCATCGAGGTGGTGGTCTTTGTATAATATACTAGTGCGTTCACACATGTTCACTGTGCCTCGCTCGCTTCGGTTGTAGATGATTTAGTTACACGGACTGGATGCAACCAAGTCGCTCGCTCCCATCTCCCCCTCGTGCTCTGCAAGTAATGATGCATTGGTGACGATCCCTTTGCTTCGAATCACCAGAGGCTCTCGGCCCCATCAACGCCCCGCGTAGCTGGCGTGTTCACCCGAGCGCAGCGACCGGTGCATCTTGCGGATCTCCTGCTGGATGTTGGTCATCACACGGCCGCCTGGCGTAGCAGAAGTCTCATCGTCTGTGGCCACAGCCCCTGCCGTTGCGTTCGAGTTCGCAGACGACGGGGGCGCCGGTGGCTCAAGGACGCCGTCGCGCATGAGCTGCTGGTGGCGCGCCTCGAGGATCCCCTCGAGCTGCACAAGTGCCTCGTAAGACCGCGAACGGACCACACTGGTCCGCGGGTACGTTGCTGGTGAAGGTGAAGGCGATGATGCCGTCGCGTCGCTCTCGTCCGAGCTCTCAGTGTGCTGCTCCTCGTCGAACGGACTCTTCTTCTTCTTTGCGGTTCTGGATGACGCTCGACTGGTTCTGTGTGAAGTTGGGATCACTGGTGATGGTGGTGTGGCTGTGGGCACAAGCAGCTCTTGCTTTCTCTGTTGTACAGTGAATGATAATAATATGGATGAAATGAGAGTTGAGGTATCAATGACAAGTCCGCCTCATCTCGTACAGCCACTCACATCTTCCAGCACGCGGATGAGAAAGTCGACTGTGTCGATCGCCATGACGCTCACGGCTCCAAACGCACCGAGTTGGATCGCTTGTCCTCCGCCATTACCACTGCCGCTAATGAGCTGCTCGCCACTCTCTGGAGCTCTTCGATTGTGCACCTGCTGCACCTTCTCCGGGGTCTACGCATTGTGCACCATGCGCTCCGTCACACTCCGTACTCTACAGCGCAGCGTTCATAGTGAGCATAGCATACCTGCGTTGCCTGTGTGCGCTGGCTGCGCCACTCGCTCCCGCTGCCCGAGCTGGCGTTCGAGCGCCCACCGCTCGACGACGGCCTCGCACTGCTGTGGTTGCTACTGTGCGGATGGTTCTGGCTCAGTGGGAACGACGGACTGGAGCGTAAGTATGAATGCAAGTTGCTCGGTCGCGCGCGCGCGCGCGTGAACGCCGGCGAGGACCACTCGGCCTGCGGCGGCGACGCGGTGGACAAGGGCGACGACGGCGTCCGCAGTAGAGAGCGCGCGGCGTCCATCCTTTGAGGTGAGCATATAGAGACAGATGTGAGATGGAGATCGAGAGGCAGACGCTAGTAGTTGATGGCTGGTGGTGCTCACCTGTTGGTAATAGGCGGCGCGCTCTTCTCGCGCTTCCGGTTGGACGGACCCATTGCTGCTGCTGCTGCTGGTGGTGGTGCTGAAATGATGGGATCCCTATCAAGTCACAGACACAGTGGGCGTGGCGACTTCAGAACCCGTTTAGTTGCATATGTAGCGATTATGGGGGGATTAGCGCGGTGAATGGATACTGATTTTGTATCTATATGATATATCTGTTGATGCATAGCCCATTCTACAACCTAGTAGATTTGCAAATGCGATAACACAGGTTCATCCACATTTTCGCGCTTTGCACTTACGCATAATGAACCCAAGCTAGTGAGCTCAACACCACCATCCTTCGGTTCCTCCTGCAGCCTGCTCCTCTCAGTCAAGCCATAGAGGCTTACGGATGACTCTCGCTCAGCCACTCATCGTATCTTCGTGGTCTTCGGCATCACCAGTTCTTGATCCTTCTGTGCGTTTACCACCACTTCGCTGATGCTGATCAGGATTCTTGTCTCCTGAGCTCCCAGAGCCCGCGCCATCGCTCTGCATTTCGTCATCCGCAGCATCTCCATTCTCATCCTCGTCTTCACAGCCAAAGACGAATTTCTCGACGCATATGCGCACGCGCTGCGCGCACTCGGCGGACACGTCGAGCCACTCGGCGTCGAAGCGCTGCAGCGAGCCGTCCTGACGCGAGTCGCGCGCGACCGAGTTGTCCTGCACGGCGACGTTCTTCTCCTGCTCATCGAACCGCTGGAGCCAGAACTTGAACTGCCGCAGCGCCAGCGAGGCCTCGTTCGCTGACTTCTTGAGCGTTTGTGCACTGTTGCTGCTGCTGCTGTCATCATCGCCATCGCTCGAGCCCTCGTGGCCGCCACTGGATCCTGCCACACTACTGTCGCTGGGCAAACGGTTGGGTGTCGGTGACGGTCTCGCTGTTACAGTTGATGAGTCCTGAACTTCATCAGTACTGTCATCTGCAAAGAGCGATGCCAGCACGGCTCCTTCACTGCTGCTGCTACCCATCGGTAGGCACTTGCGGTACTTAATCAGGCTCTGAGTGCGCGCATCCTCAGCGTTGCTCGGCGCCGTGCGGAAGTGGAACTTGACCTGCTCGATCTCCAACGACAGCGCGTCACTGGCCAAATTCCGACTGTTGCTTGTGCCACTCTGGCGTCGTCTGCGATGGCGCTGCACGTACGTCTGCCACGTCTCCTCGAGCGGCATCAGGTGCGAGTGGAAGCCGAGCACCGCGAGTGCGACAGTGGCCAACTCAGGCATCTCTTCCAGGTACTCGAGCCAAAAGAACCTCGGCATGGACGCCATCATGGTCCACGAATCGTGGTCCTCAAACGGACGCTCGCGGTTTAGAAACTTGAGCAGCTGCTCAACGAGCCTCGAGCGGTTCATGCCCGGACTGAGCTTCGCACCGAGGTCTGCGATGATCAGGCGCGCCTTGCGCTTCCCGTGGGCGCTGAGGCTCAGGCCGTGGATGCGCGGGTCGACGAGCAGACACGCAAAGATGTGGTCCTCGCTGAACATGCGGATGCGGTCCACGAGCAGCATGTTGAAGCTCTCCTTGTCGTTCTCAAGCACGAGCGACGAGCAGTTGACTGTGTGCTGCAGCATGAGCCAGCAGAGCAGCAGCTGCGACGACGTCGCATGGCACGAGTCGCTCAGCACGAGCGCGTGCGCAAAGGGCGCGAGCACCTCGCGCGTGTACTCGAGGTAGAGCCAGAACATCTCGTCGCTCACGACATCGGTGAACACGCGCGTACGCGTGCCAGCATTCAAATACGGCGCGCTGAGCTCCTCAGATCCAATCACTGCGTACGAAGCGAGCACGCGGTGGATCACGTCCTTCAGTGCCAGTACCTGGTTCACGCACACGATGAACGAGTGAAAGCTCTCGGGCGTCGGTGGCTGGATGTCGAAGTGCTGGTGGGGGTGACTGTGTTGATCCGTTGCTGCTGCGGCTTTGAGGTCGCGTTGCAGCGGCTTGCAGCTGCGGATGAAGGACGCAACCTCCATGCACTTCTCGAGCGCCAGTCCCACGCACGTGATGGTCTCGAGCGTGTCGCGGAAGAGCAGCAGCGTCTGCTGCATCATACACCCTCCCACGAGCATCGGCGGCGTCGACGAGAGTGTCGAGCCACTCGCAGGCTTCTTCAGCAGTCGTCTCGCCAGCTGAGCTCCGCCGAGGCTGTCGTTGCAAAAGTGCAGCATGAACGGCTGCTGATGGTATCCAGTGACGACAGCACACGGGATCTGCTGGATGAATGCGCATATCCGGGCCGCGATCTCCTCCGGATACTCCGTCGCGACGTGTGGCGTCACTGCGAGCAGCTCACAGTGACTCTCCTGGTCCACAGCGAACCACCGCAGCGTGCGTCTGTTGTCCGCGACGATCTCTGTGCTGCAGAGCACAGTCAGCGAGCTGGCGGACTTGACGAACTTCTCGATTGCGGTGCGTGCGGTGGCGTGGAGCTTTGGCAGCACGCGCTGGTGTACGGCTTTCACCGTCGGCACTTTGAATTCGGGTCGTAAATGGCGGAAAATCTGCTTGAAGTGGTCGTTCTCCAGTAGAGCGAGCTGCTGGTGTGATTCTGCACCGTCACCTTGTGCGAGGAGAGCGAGCACGAGCTCCTCACGAACTCTCTCTGCCACCAATGGGTCCAGAGCTGCGGTTGAAGATGCAGGGACTGGGATGACACTGTTGCTGTCAATGCTCCGGCGGGTTTGTACGGAGCGAGAAGACGTCTCAGCGCGCGGACGGGCTTGCGCGAGGGTCTCTTCGGGTCTGTGGTTGCATTCACGTGCAAGCTTAGTGTTACGTTAATGAGCAGTAGATGGATACATGCAATCAGGATACCAAGTGCATCCACGAACCTATTGAGCAGGACATTGACCGTTGGTTGCTGGTTCTGCTGCAGTTGTGCCAGTTGCGCTTGGAAACTCACTCGCACGGGCAGCTGCGCCTGAAGCCCGCCGCGCTCGACTGACGCACCGAGAGAATGACGACGACGCTGCGACTGCGGCTGCTGCTGGGTCGCACGTGTGAGCTCGACGCCACCCACGGCCACCACACCGCCACTACTCGTTGCACCACTACTAGCGGTGGCCACTAAGGTAGCGCTCCTGGCAGCGACAGGGCTCTGCCGAGCAGGACTGCCACCAATGCTGGTACCACCACCGACACTTCCAACGCTCTCACGACGCCGCGCAGGCACCGTGAGGCTCTCGTACTCGCGACAGATGCGCTTGTGCTCCTCTCCGGCCTGCGGACAGTACTTGACGATGTGGCGCACCATGCGCGTGGGGTTGGCCACCGTGTCGTGCTCGCAGAAGCGGCAGAGCACACGGCGCTTGCCCGGCGACGGGTGATCCTTGAAGCACTCCCACACCACGGAGCGGCGGCGCCCGACCTTCGACATCCTGTGCGCATTCAGCAGCAACACGAGGTCATGAGCAACCCATCAACTGCACCTGCGTCATGAGCATCTTCGTACCTGTTCGCTTTTGTTCCGGTTGCAAACTGGCAGACGAGTTTGTGGCCGCGTCGCAAAGTCGTGCTCAAAAATGAAGGATTTTTGAACTTGGTTTCGTTATACAAGTGTTTTAGAAGTGTCTCCTTGCTTAAATGATTGATTTATACTTAGCAATCTGTGTCTACATGGTAAAAGTACCTGCTACAATATAAATCTCCTTTTTTTCGGGAACCTGCGCGTTTGTATTCGAATCTACACTTATGCTCTGTAAGTGAAATTCTGGACCCGCCCGCGGGTGTATATCACGGGTTTGAAATTTGAACCCGTTTTATCGTCCCTGTGAGCGTGCTAAATTCATTTACAAAGAAGATTAGAATAGAATACAGACGCGCGGGCTACCAGTTGCTCACGTTGAAGTACAAAGTTACATTTATTTTGCAACGCGGGATATTGTTTTTGTTTTGATCATGTTTGAAAAATTCCTTGATGTGGTAAAAACGGCGTTATTTAGTTTAGTGCAATCGTTGAAAAAATATCTTTTTATAAAAAATATTATTGCTCTTTTATCAAAATTTATCGGCCCTTTTAAGCGACTGATAAATTTCCCAAAAATTGAAACAGGAAGTGTATCGGCGATATGGATGAATATGGTCACTATTCCGACAACACTTGGTATTTGTATAGCTAGTGCTGGCCAATAAAAACACATCCCATTAATTTTGGCCTATAAATGGGTTGTTTTTGTATATTTTCCACCAATAGAATGACAAAGAGGTTAGGTCAGTCGTAACAGAGCGACTCCGACGCACAACATCGGAGCCGATGAAAAATATCCTCTCTACCATTCATTTTCCAAGTGCTCAGAGAGATTGCAGCGCATTTGGTTTCATTCCGACAAGTAGGACAGGTAACCATGAGTTTGGAGTGTTTGGAAGCTTTGAACAGCAAGCATGCGCAGCGTACTGCTGTAAACTCATTACTGCGTTTTCTTGCCAGTGAGAACGTTAGTATTGAATACGTGAAGGTGTGCATTAAGCGTGATGACGGTAGGAGTAGCTTTAAGGTTCTTATGGATCAATTTGGATATCATTTAGCGTTTAGTGCGGGGAAGAATGGAAAGACTTTGGCTCGAAACACAGTCATGTCCTACTTCAGGCAGGCGAAATCATGGCTCTTTAAGGAGTTTGCTCCAAGTGAAGTAGCGTCGATTGACCCACCGCTGCGCAAGATGGCAACCACTCTCGAGAAGTATTGTCTTAAGAGAGAGAGTGGCGGCTTTATAAAGAAAGCACAGGCATGTAGCAAGAACGATTTACGTCTATTAAATCATTACTTGTACACAAATGCGACAACCGCGGCAGCTTACCAAGATGCTGCACTTCTGTGCTTGCTATGGCATGTGTTTGGGCGGGCGTCAGATCTGACGCTCGTTCAGAAGCAAAATCTGACTGTAAGTGCTAACAGTGTGGTCTTCCTTCGCCTCGTTCGCATGAAGACCTCCGAGGAGCAGGGGCTAACTCTGTTTCCCGACAACAACCTCGCGACATGCCCGATCCATGCCGTGGCGTTGGCGCTACTGATGCAGCAGGCCCCAAGCGCCCGTCTACTCGACCAGCTTCCCCTCCGACAGCTCAAGGACCGACGCACGCTGGCCCGTCGATCCCGTTGGCTGAGCTTCTCGAACACGGTTCGAGCGCGCAGGCAGCAGCGAACGAAACGCGCCCGTCCAAGTCGGAAACCGCGCTCGGGATTCACAACTACGTCAATCGGCTTCTGGCTCGAGTCGCGTCAGCGGCAGGCGTCAACAGCGATCTCTCCTCTCACTCGTTTCGGCGCAGCGGAGCCCAGCATGCGAACGGCGACACGCAGCTGAGCGCTCAGTGGATCTTTGATCGTGGGGCGTGGAACCTAAGCCCCACAAACAAAGCCTTCGCCTATATGTTCAACACAACAGCCGAGGACCAGAAGGTGGCGAAGGTCCTGAGCGGCTGGGACTCGAACGACACAGTGCGGGTCACGAACCTTACTGACTTCGACGCGTGACGCGAGTCAAGATCGCTGCAGTTCAAGTCCGCGCATTCGCCAGTTGCTCCAAGCTCCAGACGCCAAGCTTCAACACAAGTGAGCAGGTCCTGTAAGTACTTCTCGCGCACCTCATCAAGCACTACCCGTCCATGAAGAAGCTCGACCCCGATGGCCTTGCCGCCACGCGTCTCGAGGACTGCGTCGTCAGTGCTGGGGTCACACAGGCCGATCTGCTGTCTTGGTCGTCCGCTCTGCAAGCTTGCACCACCTGCGCTCAAGACAAACAAGGCAAACAAGACAAACAAGCAAGCAAGAACGTGTCCGAGAGGAGCGACCTTGAAAAGCACCAGGCAGCTGTCATTGAGCAGTTGCTGGCTGTGAACAAGACGCTAGCTGGCCAACTGTCCGATCGACTCGACGCCATTGAATCTAAAACGCAAAAGAAGAAGAGGAACAAGTGAGTCAACCAGTCAAGCGCAAATCCAAATCCCCAGTCACTCACCTGGCGTCGGTTTGGTTCGAGTGGTACACTCGTGAGCCACGGCTGTGGAGCTCGACGGGCAATCGGCAGAAGAAGTCGCAGTCTAACCAAGTCGTCGCCTTCATGAAGTTGTTCTTGGACGCCGGTTTCGCTCTCGAAGCGAACCAAAGCGACTATCGCGATCGAGCGCTGCTCCTCGGCGAGACGGCGGAAGCAGCAGTTGTTGCGTTCTTGGACGAGCACGGTATCGTGTCGGTCGGGGTCGGGTCAGTCCTAAAGCACATGCGCAGCTTCCACAGCGCTGGTGCGCTCAACAATCGCATTGCTCGCTATCGTGCGCAGCTTGCGACTGGTCGAATTAAAGACCCCGCTCCCATGCACACGCAAGATATACTCACCATCGCACAAGTGAAACACAAAAGCATTAGCTCGTAGGCACGACCAAGACAGTTTTACAAGACCAAACAATATGCAAGTGCAGTCGCTCGCAGAAACACACAAAACATTCTCATGATAGTAAAAACCAAGCAAAATACAGATGCACTCACTCACATGTTCGCACACTCCTATTCTTCGTATCTGGACACGCTCTGATTGCCGACGGTGGGGTTCGATCCCACATCAAGGGTGGTAAGCCCCTGCCTGTGGCCACACAGCGTCGACACGGTAGATGGACAGGATCAGGAACGGCAGCGTCCGCGGCTTGGCTGCATGCTGGTGTACTGGAACAGGAAGGCGGGTCGCTTGTCAATCGGAAGAAACAAAGAGAGACTGCAAAGGGAAGATGCGTGGCGCGCAAAAGATCTCGCTGTTAAAAATTTAAGCGCGCTCTGATGAGAAAAGCGGGCTTATTGTGGATGGGTTGCGAAAATGCTCAGCGAGTGGTCGCCGTTTGTCCACATCTGTTTCAAATACTGGCCCCTTTTGCTCGCTTCTCGGGCTCATTCCCAAATTTGCCACCATGAGTACACATCGATCCCGCCCGTTTTTGGCTCGATTTCCCCCAAATTGTTTTTGTGCTTTTTCTCTGCAACGAGAGCGTTCTAGAGGCTCCCACAACGCCCACAGATTCGTGCGAAATCCGGCAAAGGGAGCTCAATTGTCACTGCTGCATGGGTCTGTCACCTAGTCCTATCTCAACCTTCATGTCGACTATTTGAGGCAGTACCGTCTCTGACAAAAGTACAGTGAGTCCGTTTTTAGTTTGTGTGTGCTCCAATTAGCAACCTGTTTGTCCAACTGTCAGGATGAGCGTCGGAATGGCTGAGTGTCGGAATGGTGATGGTATGGATCTTATGCCGGTTTTTTAGATTATCTTCGTGCCCGGACAGAACGGTGCATTTTTGCATCATTCAACTCCAATACTGAATCTAAGTGATGTATGACGCACTCGAATGATGCATCTTTGCCTCCATGAATGCAAAAGTGATCCATTCCAGTTGCATACATTACTTCAGTTACATATCGCCGTTGTCACTATGATACTCTTGAAAGCAGTTTCGTTTGCTGTTGAGGCATAACGGCACTCGGCACTCGACGCATGCTGTGCTTGTTTGAAGAGCTGGAGCTGCATCTGGGTTGTCTGATGAGCGCGGTCTGTAGCGACACAGGTAGCACTTGGGGCGATTCGATATGATGGCTGGCATGTGAAGGGCTGAAAGCAATCGCGTCTTGGGCAGCTGGGACGCCCATGCTTTGGACGTGTGAGAGGCAGAAGTGTTATTTCCTCGATGCACGGAGGCGAAGCGAGAGCGGGCTGACCATTGAAGCGGTAAATTGGCAGCGTGCAATCTTGTTGGCCGGTGTCAGTATTGACTTGACGCGGCTGTTGCATTGTCTCGCATCGCAGCAGTCAGTGAAGCGTTGATTAGGGGACTTGAGACGCGGCGGCGAGTGTGCGCAGAGTGTTTCGCTTGGAGAGTGGTATCGTTTCTATGGGTCGGATGACTTTTTCGTGCACTTGTGGCGCCGGCCCACTACGCTACTCATGCGTGTGGAGAGGTCGATCGGCGCGGCGCCACTCTCCTGGCGCAGCTTCCACACTCTTTCGACAGTGTGGCGATGACAGCCGAGCTCCGCTGCCGTGCGCGTGAGGGCTCCGTGCGCAAGAGCACCACCATAGCAGCACGGAGAGTGCTGCTATAACGGCGATTCGCTCGTTGAGCGTGAGGTTTTCTGGTCTTGGGCTTGCTTGGCACCTCCAATTGTAGAACGAAGGCAGCATGCCTTGGAAAACATGGCACGCTGCTCCCATCATAAAAGGAAACGAGCGATAGAATTTGGGTGGTTGCTAAACGCGCGCAAGCACTCCTGATTGGACGAATGACACCATTTTGTCTGGATATCGGTGATTGGTTAATAACACACGCACTCCAATATAATTGGTCAAAAACATTATTATGCCCACGTCATTGCCAGAAATTAACTTTTTCGAAAGCCCTCTTCGAGCGATGTTTTGAAGGAGCAGAACTCCTCTTTCGAAATCTTATGAGCTTTGCACCTTAATCACATCATTTTATTTTGAATGTTGGTCTTATTTCTGATTTTAACCATGGGAGTCAATCAAACCGGAGATATCAAAACTTATCCCATCGAATTGATCAGCTCAATTGAGTCGCGGTGGCGTGCAAATGCTGCAACAAATAATAGCGTATGTCTTGAACAATCTATTTAAGAGTGCATTAAATTCGTCGGTAGCAGCTCCTTCATTTGCTTTGACTATAAAACTCAAGAGACGGCCAAACTTTTTGTAACGTAATAGACCCCAAACACAGTATCAAAATTTAACCGCAAGAACTGGGTCACAACGAGAAAGTGCATATGAAAACACCAATTGGCTCATATTATGCAAAAATAGTGAAATATTACCCTATGACAGAGAATTAATATCAATGCT
>JAASGT010000391.1:0-27418 GCA_023334315.1 Globisporangium alternatum | reverse complement strand
GCTCTCTTGAATTCGCTGAACTCGCTTGGAACGATTTTGCAATCCGACACGTAATGCTGCTTCAGCTTCGCTGTCGAAAAAGCAACGAGGGATTTTCGACGGGAGGGACCCTGATTGGCTGAAACGAGATTAATTACAAAAAGGGTAATTTATTAAAATGGCCACTACTTTGATATTATTAGCTAAAATACCCACAAATTCCATTTATTTGTTAAAATACCCATAAGTTTGACAAATTTTTGGCTAAAACACCCTTTCAGTGTTCAGACCGTTGGCGCGCAAACAAATAGAAAATGGCAATGCTGAAGGCGACGAGCGTCATGCGACGCAGCTCGCGACGGTCCGTCCTGCGCTCTACGTGCGTGCTCTTGCTCGCCGTCTGCTGCAGCATCAGCCTATGGAGCTCAGCTGCCACCACTACCAGTGTCAGCACCAGTCGCGATGTCGTGGACACCGCGCCGCCGCAGCTCGCTGGTCATCTGCACGAGCAGCTCGAGACGCTCGCCGGCGAGCTGCAGAAGCGCACGCAGCGCGCAGAGCTCGAGCGAAACACGCTACAGGAGCGCATGGACTCGTCCAAGCAGCTGATCGCGAGCCTGTTCACGAACGAGCGCGAAGAGACGGAGCTCTTTGTGCAGAAGACGCGCCTCAAGATGCAGGCGCTGCGCGACGTGATGCGCGTCGAGATGCAGAGCGCGCTGCGAAATGTGCAACAGCAGATGCAGAGCGCGGTAAAGAACGTGAGTGCTCTCGTGCAGCGACGAGAGCGAGCGAAGCGCGAGAACGAGCAGAAGCTGCGGCTGCTGCTCCAGCAGAGACAGGACGAGCAAGAAGCGGAGGAGCGAAAGCGACAGCAGCAGGAAGAACAAGAACGCCTGGAGCGAGAGCAGCAAGATGAATACGAGCGACAGCTTGCGGAGGATGCTGACTCCGAAGATGGGCTACTGGACGCATCAAAGCAGAACGAGAGCAGTAAGGAGAACGTCTCGACCACGACCACGTACACGACTGGTGCCATAGACAAAAGTCAGAGCGCGCCATCGACCCCACCGACTGTATCCGACAATGCGAGCTCATCTACAGAAAATACGTCTGCCAGCACGACTAAAATTACTGCTGATAACAACAGTGCCGTGAATGCACTGCCAGCGACGTTCACTGCGTCCCTGTCGTCTCTCCTCGAGTCAACATCATCGACGCTTTCCCGTCTCTACGCAAACTTCTGGTGGCTCTTCCGGAACGTGCTGGTGCCAGCCGTGATCGTGCTCGGCGGTCTGCTGCTGGTGTTGATCGCGCTCGCCAAGTACGAAGTGTACCGCCGCCGCGCGAGACGGACCCGGGGCGTGATCTACTCGGGCTACCTGAAGCCACCGAGTGAGGCCGAGCGACGACAGCGGCGCCGACGTGCTGCCACTGCTGGTGCCAGTACTATTATGGAAAACACAGTACAATCGCAGAATTCAACCCGTCGTCGACCAAAGAGCTCATTAGCGAACACCACCAGTTCGTCTGCAACGTTACGGAGAGACACTTGAAGTGTCCACCAAAAGAAGACGAAGGATTGCTCATCCAGTTTTGCTACTATTTATCGTGGATTGAACAGCCAATGATGTTTGCAAGATTTAACATCCTGTCGGGCTTCGTTGCACCATCTTTACGGACTGCATCGCTGGATGTTCTTGACCACGATGCGGCCTGGATTCACATACGCAATCTCGACCATCCTCGCCCTGAGGTACGCGCGCACGGCGCTCGCGTTGAAGCGGTTCGTACCCAGCGTCAAATTGACACAAGAGAGAGAGACCGACGAAGAGCTACGGAGACCATGGCATTCTTCGATAGCGAGTGGCGCTTTGACGCTGACGGGAAGCATGTGATGCAGCACGGAGAAGCCCAGTAAGCGCCAGGTGCTGCGCGGATTCGCATGCGCGTGTTGACTCTGGTGTAGGCGATCGCGATGGCCGAGACGCTGCGGCCGTCGTCGAAGGCATCTTCGCGGCCGCGGACGACGAGAAAGAAGAAGAGGAAGGTGATAAGCAGACCCGAGACCCCGGCTGATGCGCGCAGCCTCGTGTTCCTGGCTCACTGAGCCAACGACGATGATGCCGAGCAGCTCATCAGTTTCTCACGCGTCTTTGACGTCGAGTACTTTGACGCAGTGATGGCGTCGCCGCTCATGACGGACCAGTCGCTGAGTCAACAGTAACAGGAGACCGTGCAGTGTGCACTCTTCGTCGCCACCGAAGAGGTTGGCGAAGCATTGGTGCAGAAGCTTCTGGCCGAGAAATGCTTGAACGCCGAGCTTGAAGCTGATGGGAGGAAGACACGTGTGCCCGAGTCCAAGACGTTCCTGCGAGGCATGTTTGCAGCCACTGAGTTTGCCAAGAAGCTCCTGGTTGAGGATGGTTTCACTGACGACAAGGCGCACGCGGAGATGACGACGGACCTGAGCAAGATCACCAGTGAAGAAGCCCACGAGCCAGTCGTGTTCCCAGACGACATCGAAGTCAAGCCCATCGATCTGAACGACTCAAAGTGCCAACCAGCAGTCAAGCTGGCGTACGGATCCAACCCACTGAGCTCTGAGGCTTGGAAGATCCACTACACGCAGCAGCTTCGCTTCGCCCCGGAGCTGAGCTTTGTCGCCTGGAACGACGTTGATGAGCCCGTCGCTGCAATTATGGTCGAGCGCATCGTTGACGGCGAAGGCGGCGGAGTGGACAAGAGCCAGACGATGCACGACACCAGCGAGGGGCTCCAAAAGCAGCAGCAACAGCCTGATGCCGACACGACCAGCGAGTTGTCAGCAGCCTCGTCGCCTTCAGCTCTCGAGTTCCTCGTCGACTTTAAAGCCCGCAAGGAACGGATCACGCAGTAAGCCATCGTTGCGTACGTCTGTGTAGTGGGCACGAAGCCTGAGTACCGCAGCAAGGGCTTCGCCCGTGGGTTGCTGTAGCGAGCTTTTCGTGAAGCTGCCAAGTTGCCGTTAAAGGAGGTCGTCCTGAGCACAGACACGCTCAATACGAGTGTATTGCGAGTCTGCGAGCGCGCTGGGATGGTCGAGACCAGGAGCTTCAGCTCCGGCAGGACCATGCACAAACAGATCGCGTTCGTGCACGAGGAGCCATCGAGTTGTTAGTACGCCAGTGATAGGCAGCTCATCACCTCTTCTCATTAAAAATACACAGCACACCAGCCAGAACTCTTCTAACATGCAGTCTCATCCCCTCACTTTCACGTAGCACCAGCAGCAGTCACTGAGCTCGCCATCCCCATGCGCTCCAGCAGTGGGCCAATGTAGTAGTAGCGCGCCTGAATGTTTCGAAGGTTCACTTTGTCTGGATACGTCTCGCAGAGCCACTGAAAGAGCTCAAAGTACTTGTGGTTGGCCGCGTACTCGGCCGCGTACTCGGTGCAGCCCTCGTTGCGGTTTGCATGGAGGAAGAGCACGATGTCGAAGCGCTCGCTCTTGACGGCGTTGTCCATGGCGCTGGCTGTGCAGCCCTCCTTGCGATTGGCGTGGAGCCACTGAGCGACAGCGAGCGAGCCGGCCTTGTCCATCGCGTTGCGTGTACAGCCCTCGCTGCGGTTGGCGTGGAGCCACTGGACGACCTCCGAGTGGCCGTTCATGGCCGCGCCGTCCATGGCTTTTCGTGTACAGCCCTCATGGCGATTTGCATGAAGCCACTGGACAATGGCCAGGTGGCCGTTCGTCGCGGCGCTGTCCATGGCGTTAGTCGTACAGCCTTCCGTGCGGTTGGCGTGGAGCCACTGGACAACTTCGAAGTGGCCGTTCTGGGCCGCATCGTCCATCGCCATGGTCGTGCAGTCCTCAATATGGTTAGTGTGGAGCCACTGGACAACCTGCAGATGGCCGTTCTTGGCTGCGTCATCCATGGCCCCGTAGGCGCAGCCCTCGGGTCGGTTCGCATGGAGCCACTGCAACACCTGGAGCTGGCCCTCGACTGCCGCGTTATGCATCGCGTACTGCGTGCAGCCCTCGACGCGGTGCTCGTGGAGCCACTGGACGACGTGCAGATGGCCGTTGCCCGCGGCGTCATCCATAGCGTCGCTCGTGCAGCCCTCGGAGCGGTTCTCGTGCAGCCACTGCACCATTTCGAGGTTCCCGTCCCGCGCGGCGATGTTCATGGCCTCGGCCGCCATGCCCATGGGGCACAGCTCGTGGACCCACTCGAGCATCTCGAGGCTGCCGCTTTTGGCCGCGTTGTCCACCGCATATTGCGTGACGATCTGGTAGTCATTCTCTACAAGGAACTTGGCGATCGCCACGTGGCCACCGAGTACGGCGTCCGGAAAGAATGACGTCTGCGTCCAGCGGGTGTAGCCATGTTCATGGAGCCACTGGACGACCTCGAGGTGACCGTTACTCACGGCCTTCCACTGCGCGAGCACCGTGAAGTCTGCATACGCCTTTCTGTCAGGGTGCGCATGAAGCCATTGCAGCGCCTGGAGCTGGCCCGTACCGGCCGCTAGGTCCACGAACCGCGAGTTGAGCAGCACGCGGCGCTCGCCACGATGGGCCACGAGCCACTCGAGGATGCGCACTTGGCCGGTCGCCGCGGCCTCCTCCATGGCGCGGTCCACAAAGCCCGAGGGGCAGTACTCCATGCAGAGCCACTGGACGATCTCTAGATTGCCGTTCTGCACGACGATGAGCAGCGCCTGGCGAAACAGGAAGCGTCGGTAGTGCAGCGACGACGCGTCCTTGTCTTCACTCTCATGGGCCGCAAGTCGGGGCAAAAGCGTCAAGAGGTTGTGCTTGCAGGCGCGCGAGAGGCTCCAGAAGCGCGGCGTGCCGTGATCCACGAAGCTGCTGATCCACTGGAGCACGGGCGTGAGCGCCGCGAGCTCCTCTACGTGTTGCAGCGCAGTGGAGACGCTCACGAGCGGCGGCAGCAGCGCCAACGTCTGCTTCGCCATTGCTCTCGAATGTTGACGGAGTGACGTTTGTTTGACAAAGCAAGAACGGACCTTCTGTAAAGTTCGTCTCAAACTTATGTATTCGTATTTTATTGAGTGTGTACAAAGAAATAAAGTGATCTGGGAGGGCTGACTCACGTTTACTGTTTGTTAGGTACGAATGTTTACAAATCATCGGCATACTTTGAACTTATCGAGCGAAAAGCTCCGGGTTCTGAACACATATTCCATGGCTCACAGTGGACGAACGCGATCTGTTTGTGCATGGTCCTGCCGGAGCTGAAACTCCTGGTCTCGACCATCCTAGCGCGCTCGTAGACTCGTAATGCGCTCGTATTGAGCGTGTCTGTGCCCAGGATTATCTCTTGCAACGGCGACTTGGCAGCTTCACGAAAAGCTATCTGCAGTAGACCACTGCTGGGGAGCTCGGGCGTCGCGGCTTGTGGCGCTACCTGCTCTTCAGTGAAGCCATTGATCTCTTTTTTGGCCGCAGTCGCCAGCTTCCCGTCAGTTGCGAACACTTGATATACCTCGCTCTCTCCGCTGGCTTCGCCATCAACGATGCGTTTGATCGCAATCGCAGCGACGGGCTCATGCTCGTCATTCTAGACGACAAAGCTTGTCAGCCAACCAGCGAACGATTGATGATTGACCACGACACGAAGATTTGCAGTTCGCCAGCTCACGCTCGCTCTCGCTGCAACTCGTAATCTCAAGAGTGCTCCAGCAGGAGGGCGCATTAGCCTCTCAACTGCCCCACTTGCTCGATCACTTGTCGACTTCGCACGAGAAGGACAGCACACGAGAGACGCCCAGGGCAAACTGACGGGCCACGGGAGTGATGACGCCACTGCTGCTGGTGGCATCCGCATGCGTGTCACAACCACAATGCAAGCGATCGGCATCGAGAAGACGCTGCGGCCACAGCTCGAGGCACTCTACACGCCCGTGCTCGCAGCAATCCCGGACATCACTTGACTGCTGCTGCCGCTGTTTAGCGCGTGTTCACGACCAAGAAGGCACGAGAAGCCGCAGACGACTTCAGAAATCCAGGATCGTAAAGCAAGCGAGCGCCACCTAGTCTTTGCGGCTCACAGGGAAAGCAACGACGACGCGCTCAAGACAACACAGCAGCAGCTCATTGGCTTCTCGCAGATTTGTGAAAAACCGGTTCTGAACGCCATGATGGGCGCATCGCTGGTCGTTGATCTGTCGCTGAGCCAGCAGCAGCAAGAGGCCGTGTAGCGAGCGCATTTCAGTTCTTCTCAGGCGACTGGCAAAGCCATGTCAAGCTGATCAATTTGATCGCCTCAAAAAGTCTACTGTTAGCCGACGACGTGATCAAGATGGCGTTTGGCTCTTTTCCACCGACAATTGAGACCTGGAAGATCCGCTACGTGCAACAGCCGCGCTTCGCGCTAGAGCCAGCATGACAAACATTGGAGTGATGGTTGACACGCATCAGAATGATGGTACGCCAACTCGCAAGAATGTAATAAATTACTTCAAATCGAACATATAAAATCTAAAAGGTAGTAGAAATACTGAAAGCAACTTATTTCGTATCATATTTAGCATGATGATGCTTTAGAGAGGTCTCTGAATGTAGTTTACATACTGAGAGGTTGCTGAATGTAGGTTACAATAGCGGAATGACTGCTGGAGCTCTTCACACCTTCCAAGAGCTCAACAACTGAAGAAACACTGCAAGCTTATCCAATGAGCCTATACTGTAGTTTAGTGTCACCCTCGTTGTGGTCTCTCGTTTCGAGAGCGATCACCGAAGTAGATGCGGTGGTCGATTGTGCGACAAAGCGGTACTGAGAAGTAGGTAACTGGTGCTTCAGTGTTCGCTATGCATTACATACTCGTGAGGTGAGCGACGACTGGCTGCTAGGGTTCGTCGTGGACGAACGCAATCTGCTTGGTCAAGGTCATGCCCGAGCTGAACCGCTTGGTCTCGACCATCCCAGCGCGCTCGTAGGCTCGGACTGCGCTCTTGTTGATAGCATCCGTGCCTAGGGTGATCTCTTGCAACGGCGACTGGGCCGCTTCATGAAAAGCTCGCTGCAGCAACCCACTGGCGAGGCCCTTGCCGCGGAAGTCGGGTTTTGTAGCCGCGCCGCAGACGTACGCGATGGTGGCTTGGTGGGTGATTCGCTCCTTGCGCTCGTCAAAGTCTTCAGTGAACTCGAGGGTTGCTACTGATGGCTCGCTGGTATCACCAGCGACGCCACTCGTTCCTGCAGCAAGGAGCTTTGCGTGTGTGGCGTACACTTTAGATACCTCGTCATCTCCGCCGCCTTCGCCGTCAACGATGCGTTCGATCATGACCGCAGCGACAGCTTCATCGCCGTCCCAGGCGATGAAGCTGAGCTCCGATGCGAAGCGCGGCTGTTGCGCGTAATGGATCTTCCAGGCCTCGAAACTCGGTGGCGAAGGGCCAAAAGCCATCTTGATCACGTCGTAGGCTGCCAATACACTCTTTGAGTCGCTCAAGTCGATCGGCTTGACCTGGATTCCGTCTGGAAAGAGTACATGATCCTGGGCTTCTTCGCTCTTGATCTTGCTCAGCTCTATGCTCATCTCCAAGCGCAAGTTGTTGTCGCTGAAGCCGTTCTCCAACAGAAGCTTCTTGGTAAACTCGGTTGCAATGAATATGCTTCGCCAAAATGCGCTGGACTCGGGTACTGGGTTCTTGTCTGCAGCGTCTGCAGCAAGCTCGGCCTTCACGCGCTTCTCGATCAGAAGCTTCTGCGCCAGCGCTTCACCAATCGCCTGAGAGGCACAGAAGAGTGCGCGCTGCACGGCCTCTTGCCGCTGTTGGCTTAATGAAATATCGATGATCAGTGGCGAGCCGACTATGGCGCTAAAATCCGGTTCTTCACGGATACGGGTGAAGCCAATGAGCTGCCGGCTGGTCTCGAGCGCGTCGTCGTTGCTTTCCCAGTGCACGAGGAAGATGAGGTGGCGCTCGTTCGCGGGAGGATCCTGGGTCTCTGGCGTCTCTTTCGTGGCTTCTGGATCTTTCTTTATCGTGAACACGCCTTGTGCAGCGGAAGCAGCAGTGGTGGGGGCGTCTGGGATCGCTGCAAGCACGGGCGTGTAGAGCGCCTCGATCTGCGGTCGCAGCGTCTCCTCCATCGCGATGACTTGCAGTTTCGTCAAAACACGCACGCGAATACCATTAGCAACAGCAGTAGCAGTGGCATCATCGTTCGTGAGGTTGACTGGCTTGCCCTCGGCGTCAAAGCGCCACTCCGTCTTGAAGAACACCATGGGCTCGTTCGTCGCTTGTTGTCTCTCTGGTTTGCTCTTGGCGCAAAATTCGCAAATGAAGAGCTCTTTGGACTGTGGCTTATGCTCTGCCATGCACGTGCTCGTGTTGAAGAGAACTATGCATTGGAAAGCAGCAAGTTACAGGCTGCACGTTCTGGGTGGCGGACACCCATTTTACACCAGTTCGATTTTTTTACACGCATGAGGAATGATGGTAAAACTGCAATGTAAAGTACGCAGTATCAGTTTGTATAGATCATTGACCAAATGAAATGACTCATACTATTTATAAGATTAACCAAAGTATAAATTATCAGTAGCAATATCATGTATTTTACATGCTCGGAATGATTGCTGCCTGAAACTGGTCAAACGGATGGCGTTTCGTCACGCAAGGAGCTCCGATTACAGTCATTCCGGCATCGAATGGCTGCTGGCTCCACTTGGATGACAATGGATATTGCAAGCCGACCGGGCGCTCAGCTCGCGTTGGCGTTTGCAGGCCAACGCTCTTGCGTTGCAATCAACCACACACCCAGCCACGAAAGCCTCAAGGCCGCGATCGACGCCTCGGACGCCAAGTTGCGCTCGTAGACACGCTCGGTGTTGCGCGATTCCCGAGTTTACAAGCATAGTGAATATGAGGTCAAGTGAGGTCAACAAACGAGTTTGTGATGACAGCGAGGCGGTAATGACAGATCTTCAGATCGCCACATGTTACTTTGATTCCGTCATCATCGACCATCACTCCCAGGTATACCAATCATCAGAACTCTGGACACGACTTCTAGTGATCAAGACAAGAACGCGACAGCACAGAACAGCACTGGTCGCCACCAGCCATTCTCAACACCCAGTCGCTGTCCTTATTATCAGCTCCAGCCACACACACCTGTCATGTCAGCCGCCAAGGCGTTTGTCCTGATCGTCTTCGCTACCTGCTGCACGAACGCGAGTCTGCGGTCGACGCGCTCACGTGGGCGCAGCCAGAGTAAGCTGGACACCGTCAAGCAAGCGCTTAAGGTCAAGGTGCCGCTGGTCGTGCCCGAGGTCATCGACAATCTGACGACCTTGATCGTGGACTCAGGCGGCGTAATTGGCATCTCGCTGTACTTCTGCCCAACGCGAGCGCTAATCAAGAAACTCGGTCCGTCATCAGGCGAATGTCCCTTAGAAGAGGTCATGAAGAGCGGCTACACCATCACCAAGGCCGTCAGCTGCGCGGAGAACGTGCAAAGTCATCAGCGAGTGCGCGTTCTGCCTGGTCAAGGGCAAGTTCAGTACCGAGGCAGTCCCCATGGGCGGTGGTTTCTACGCGCGAGCGAGCGCGCTCGGCCACAAGATCGCCAAGCGTTTCGACTCGAAGAAGTACATCACCGTCAAGCTCGACAAGCTCTGAGATTAGACTCGCTAGTTATCAGCATGGATGGAGTGTAAGTTAGAGTCTCTCTTTCATAAACGGCATTGTATATACGTCTCTTAAGGCGCCGTGGAGAAGAAGTGGATGTCGGGCGTGTCCGCGGTTGCCTCGGTTGGTAGCTCGGGTGCTGCCGAGAAGAAGTGAATGTCGCTCTCTTCAACGCGCAGGTTGCGGTGGTCATCTGGGCTCGCGCTCGCGCTCGCTGCGACGACAGCACTGAGTATGGCAATGAGAGTGGCGAACTTGAGGGAGATCATGCTGCTTGGCTTGAGCTGATATGCTGGTGGCACGGACTGCTTGCTGGGCTGTTGGTGTGTGTGGGAGCTGGCAGATTTGCGAATGAAAGAGTTTCAGGATGAGAGAGTGGAGAGAGAGAAATGTTGGTGTAGACTGGCTGACTGAGGTCTAATGTTCTAGGTGCACCTTGAGACCCCCTGGCTGTGCCTGACATGGGCTGGCTTTTAAAAAATTTGGACCTTTAGAGGTTATTCTATAGCTACTGTAGTCAATAGCATTGACGGACTTGACTTAGTTCAGTGAGGTCAAGGTTTTCAGCCACTTGCGTACAGTGTTCCTAATCAAAACAGAGAGACTGCCTGCACGGTCTCGGAGCAGGCTCGTCTGAGAATTATTGAAGTCTTGTTGTGGTCACGCACCGTCAGGAGCGCTCATGCGACAGGCTGTGTCACCACGATGAGAGCTCATGTGTGTGTCGTTGATGCTTCGCTATCGCTCAAGAGGATATTAGTGTTGGTTTGCTTGCCAGAAGAGACTCGAGATCTCGCGTGTTGTAGTGCTTTACCGAAGTCTCGAGAAGACGGAGCACCAGTTTCGTGATGGGTTACAAGGGTTTTAATCGATCTCCACCTCAGTACCCACTACGGTACTTCTCGTGAGCAGAGTCACTTCTTTCAGTTGTGCATTCATCCTCTCATGTGTCACTTTGGTTTCTCACTAGCAAACGATCGCAACTGAGTCTTAATCATCAGAGGACCGCAGTGGAAGGGCGGACCTGCCTACTAATTTAGCACTAAAGCGATCAATAAGGTGTGGTAAGTGCGTCATCTCAAGGGTTTCCTTTGGTGGGTTGTGTGAGGTGATCCTGCGGAGTAGTGGGTTATGCGATAATGCACACAAGCAAAGGGAAAGTTTTTTGTTTTATTAGATGAAGTGACTAGAAATGCCGGTTCTGAGAAGAGAAGACACTAATGCAGCAGTGCGAAAGCGCGCTGTGACGTTAGGCGAGTGAGGATGCAGATAGTGCAATACTTGTTTCCAGCGTGCCTTCTAAGGCTTCATCAGTTTCCATCGCGGACACTCAGAGCGTGGCAGGGGGCTGACTCGTGGGTTCGGGCGACAGCTCAGATGTCGTCGAGAAGAAGTGGATCTGGGACTCAAGCACGCGCCAAGGCGAAGACGCATCGTCCTGTGATCTCAACTGGCGGTTCATGGTCGAGGCTTCGCATATAGCACTCATCGCAGCGATGCCAAACATGGCGACGAGGTACGCGAACTTGGTGGCGACCATCTTGCGGCGTGTGACTTGACCGGAGATCTTCTACTGGACAGTGGGTTGTGCGGCAGCCGGTAGATTTCCGAATGAAGCGAACCGCTCGAGAAGAAGTGAGCCGTCAGTCGGCCTCAGTGGCCTCGATGCCTAGTTACAACAACAAAGGTGGAGTTTGTGGATTGTCGAATCGTCGGTTTAAGTGAAATTGCCACGCACTTGTATAGTTCAAGTGCAGTTAAGATGCAAAGCAACACGCGTTTCCTTTGTCGCTCATCGCAATCGATACAAGCCTGAGATGGAAATCTCACTGAGGCGTTTCATTACTAGTGTATGGGGACCACAAACACCGAGATCGCACTACAGTACTGCACGATCACAGCATGCGTTGGTTGCTTGTAGAACATGTTGAGTGGAAATTGTTCATCGGTAGCCACTCAATCGCCGAAAGCATCTTGAAACGCTCGTGTCTCGCCAGACTCTGCGGTCGAGAGACGCCAGTCAGTAAGAAAATTAGTCATCCGCCGCGTCAACCACTCGACGATTTTCGAGCGTTTGTCTGTTGTGGGGAAACTGAAACTCCATATGGTCGTGTCGTGGGCGTGAACGTCGGTCGCATCAATCGAAGTGTCCATTTGAGATGAACGACCTTTGGAAAACATCGCCATGACCTGGTGTCGTTTGGCTTCACATTCGACCTACTGTGCCAGATTTCGTGTGATACGAAAATAGCTCCAGTACTGAGGCCGGTCCCGTCTCCTGTTGACTTGAGTTGGCGTTCAAATCGGCTCATCGTGCCCCCAGGTGACGGTTTCGATTAGTTGGCAACTGCGCCGCGCGAACCGGATGCGTGCCAGCTACTAGCAGCGCTCAGCTCACAGGAGTTGTGGTTATGTTTGTCGTGGGCAGCTGCGCAATGAGACTTTTAACCACCGCGCTAACAATTGCAGGACAACTCACGGTCTGAAAAGAATCAGCTTGGAACTTCTGGTAACGGTCTGAAAGGCAACCGTTCAACAATGTTGGGCACCGATGTGAGGTATTCCCGGAAGCCGTTCAATGACAATTAACTGCCAGACTCGTACGTATCATGTCTCGTCTGAAGTCTCGCTGTGACCACACGTCACAAAGCACGCACTCATGCGACAGTTTGCTCTGTCGCCATAAATCCATCGAGCGTTTGTCTTAGTCTTTCTCGTGTATCACGCCATTGCCAGAAGAGACTCCAGTCATGAGGTCAGGCGTCCCCAACTTGGTTCTGGCTCACCACGCTGCAAACAACACGCCCAACGGCTCGGTGAAGAGCCGTGGATGTCGCTACTGTGAGCCCAAGCTGCGGTTTGTCGTAATACGCTTCGGAGTATTCGCTCAGCCTGTGCTCTTCTGCGCCACTATGAGTCGAGGCACAATAGCTACTGTACGTCATTGTTCAATATACTTCTCAAGAAAGATCCCACCAGATCTCGTGATGGGATATAATCACTTTCGCCTCAGTTCACACGACAGTACTTCTAGCTCAGAACATGCTACTATTGCAGTACGCTATTATGCTCGTGCCTGCCGCATCCTACAATAAGGCAGGCGATTGCTATCATTTGATCGTAATAAATGGACTGCGGGGGCCTTCCACGCCTGTCTCCCTGCCTTTCTGTTCAGCAGCGCTGTGCGCTCGCCGTGATGTGAAAATGTGCGTCTCCGAGTAAGCACTTTAGGGATCTGAGCTTAGCTTGAGTGGGCCAAGTGATAGAGCATACGAGTGAAGACAAATGTCCTTTTCTTCGCTCGACTTGCTGCAGACAACGACGATGCCGAACGCCGTGATGAGAGTGGCGAACTTGGTGGAGACCATTGTGCAAGGTTGTTGGCTATGTGGTGTGGAGCTGGTGTGCTTGTTGGTGAGTTGTGTGGGAGCCGGTAGATTTGCGAATTGCGATCGACGCTCGTGAAGAAAAGAGACCAGTCTATCTTAGTGGCGGCTCCGATCTCTTCTCTGGCTGTTCCTGAGCTTCGGTGTATTTCTTCTCTGGTCGTTGCTGCCTCATGAGAAAGTTTGAAGTTGCACGTTTTCTGATCTTCAAGAGAAAGTTTGTGGACAAGAACTTGCACTCGACGAGAAAGCCACGCTGTCAAAATGATACCGAAAGAGACGCGAGCTTCTCCTCGTATTGTAGCTCCTCGCAACCTACGCAAGATATGACTAGTGATCCGAGCTGACCGAGTTCGCAGTATCACAGAATCCGTTGATTCCGATTTGATTCTGAAGAACGCTGAGTGGAAACATCGCCTATTGAGAGCCACACAAGTGCCAGGCTGACCAAATGATTTCGAACCTCTCGCGTTGACCCGAGTCTAATCTGGCGAGAGAGACCTCGCTTCAACAACTGGACAGAGGTCACCGCCCACTAGACGAGCTTTGAGAATTTGCTAGTAGTACTCGCAAGAAGTAGGAGAGTAGAAGGGCTCTCAGCTGCTCATGCCATTTAGAGGGTGTTCATTCGCAATGCCGCATCGTGTGTCCTTTCGAGATGATCTCCTGCAGTTGGCGCCTGGTGTGATTGTGATGCCTACTGTACCCTGATTTATGTGCTACACACTAAATAAAGCCAACCGTCCTAATTTGGGACTGATTTCCAGTCTGTGTGCTTGATCTAGGCAATTGAACACTTGAGAGCTGCGAAAATGGTAACGTGGCAGCACTTCCTTCTGCTTGTGTGCGTGTCTGTGTGTGAGGGGCTCGTCCTGGCGACGGGCTGGCGCTAGTGGCGGCTCCCATGCTAGCGGCTCTTACGCATGCGCTGTCCTATCCTCCACCACAGCGCTCAGTGTACTCTTTGATGATCACTGCTGACTTCAACACTCTCGATCTGAACGTGCTCACTAGGGTGCGTCGGACAAAGTCGTGGGACTCGCGCTGCTGCTCATCAGCATCGTCGTCTATGTGTACTACACCACGTGGGTGATCGTCACGGTGCGTGATAGATGAGAGGATGCGTGCCATCCTGTGTGACGACAGACGAAGCTGACGTTAATGCATGCAAACATGTTTGTGTGATGGGTGTAGCCGTTCATCGACGCCGACCACGTGATCCAGCGCTTCTTCCTGCCGTACCACTACGCGATCGCGATCCCAGCTGCGCTTGTCGTGCTGGTCTTCAGCGGTGCCGCGACCTTCGTCGGGCTCGTGATGATCCGATCCAAGAACCAGAAGAAGAAGAGTGAATAGAGAGAGCAAGATGCAAGCAGTAGATGCGTGTGGCAAAATGCATTTGTTACCACGCAGACAGGCATTGGTCTCGTGTTGCGTGGAGCGTTGTGAACCAAATATCATATCTATTGCTTTTGTCACAAAGTGCGATGCGCGAACGAATAACAACAAGGATCTCGTCGTTCACCCAAATTCACGCTTCATTGACTCGAGCGCGTCGCCTTTGCCTCTGCGTTCGCGTTCATTAGCATCTCTCTGCTGCGCGTGGTATTCGTCACTTGTGTGTAGCTTTGTAGCTTCACGCTCCAGGCTTACTGGGCCGAACCCTCGGCGCCAGCGAGCGTGCTCTGCGGTGCAGACACGGAGTAGCCCATGCCCTGGATCTGGTTGTACGTGAAGCCCTTGCCGAGCAGTTCCTTCACAATCTCGTTCGTCTGCTCTTCGCGAAGGAGCTACAGTGCAAACCAATGAAACGACAGTGAGGTTTCCATACGATACATAGGCACATGGAGAAGACTGGCAAGGTCATCACTTACCTCAATGCTCAGAGGCACGAGCGTGATCAGCATGGTGGTGGAGAAGATCCAGATCCATCGCGACGACTTGCCCCACGACTATCGCATTCAGAAGAGACGCCAGCACAACGTTAGTGTTTCTATGGACCACAAGTGCACACTCGATCTCCAGCAGCAAACACGAAAGCTCCGCACGTACCGCCTTGGCGAAGGAGAGGCCGCTCTTGACTGGTCCCGACTGACGAATGCGCGACGGCAAGTTCGCGAACATGGCCTGCGAGTAGCAAACAGCAACAGAAAAAACCAACAACACCATACCGTCAGCCAACTGCTACAAGAAAAAAGAGGGGGCGCGCTGTGTCCTTGCGGCGTTAAGCAGCGAGCGCAGTCGCGCGGTCGTCGCTGTCCTTCACGTCGAAGCACCGGCACGACAGCAGCATCACCACACAGCCATCGACACATAATCACAGACGCAAGCGCACCTTGAACCCGCCCTTGCTCGGGTCCTTGTTCTTCTCCTTCTCCAGCTGACGAAGCGCTCCGATGGCCGACATGCTTGCGTTTCTGATGTTCTTCTATTGCTTCTGCATGCAGCATCCACCACTGGACGGCACCTTTGAAAACCCTCTTCAAAGCGATCTCAAAATCAATGATCACATCATTTTAGAAAGGGTATCTATTTTAAAGAATCAAGATGATCATAGGCTTGATCTCTCGGTCATGGAGCTAGTGCAGCTTCAGGTTATCGCCCCAGTGCTCCAGTTCGACTTGAAGAAAATCCTGATTATGTCACCCGTGAGCTCGATAGTTTCCGTTGCGGCGAGCATCGCGCTAGCGTGTCGATCGGGTACCCAGTGCCGTTCTTGTACCAGATGACGTCCTCAGTCTGGCTCCTTCGCATTATGCTTGGCTTCATGTACTTCTGCGGGTGCATCGCCCAAGGTAACGCGCAGATCTGGACGAATGTCAAGAGCCACCTGGTCATCGTCATCGATCAGATACTGCTGGTGACGATCTACCCCATGTACACGTACATCTTTGCGTAGCTGAGCTCCAGGAACCAGGCTGCGTTCGTGCTGCCGCTCCCGTTCATCATAATTGTAGTCAAGAACATCATCAGCTATTTTATGGCTGACATGCACGTCGTGAAACCCGAGTTCGTGATCTTCAACATCGAGATCTTTAATGCGTTCTTTGTAGCGATGTGCATGCAGCACTCAACGTCGGTCACGACTTCTGCGGCGCTCGCTGGTTGACTTTGTGCAAGCGTGACTGGCACTACACGTCATGAAAGCCTTGTTCGCGCTGCTGATCAAAATACCAGTTCGTGAGGCACAACGTCGGATGAATGTAGCCGAAACTGCGCTCAAGGTCATCGAGAAAGACAGCAACGTTGCTCGCCACCCAAGCTTGCAGGTGATATCGTGAGTACTTGCTGGAAAACCAGACCGAGAAAAGACGTCATGGGGTAACATCTTCGGTGCAGCGCATTGTTTCCCAGTGGTGCCGTTTGAATCGGTGAGAGTGGCTGTTGCACCAAGCAACCACGTGCAGAGTGGACACGATCCTGAGAACACCGCGGCGTCGGCAACGGTATGCAATACTGGACCTGTCCAGCAAGACGAAGCGGCCATTTCGCTCGAACTTGGGCTGAACAGCTTGGAGCACCTGCAGCTTGTCCAAACGTCGGGAAAGTGCTCTACATGACCGAGTACGCCGTGCTCATCGAGTACACGGAGGTAGCGACGCCGGTGGTTTACAGTATGTACCGTCGAACGAGTTACTGGAGCTCTGTCTGGTATTATCACGCTGGCAGTGTGACCTGATCCGTTGTTTGTTGTTGACTACTCCACTGCTTGTTGCATCAGTTCTCTACCTACTCGTCGTCTTTTACCTGCCAAACCGCGCGTTCTACCCTCAGTTTACTGAGATATCGCAGTCTCAACTCTATCAATGTGATGAATGGGCTCCTGCACGCGGCGCTCGAGGTCTTTCGTTCGTCACACTGGGATTCATTATAAAGAGGAAGTTGGGCATCTCCACGACGTGCCAACTCACGTAGCTGCTGAAGACGCAGTGTCGATGGTGCAGTCCAAGTCTTCGCTTTGCGTCGTGGTTGTCGTCCAGATATACCTCTATCACTCGGGTACGTCAGAGAAAATACTGTCGATGTCCTAGCGTCTGCTTCGGGGCCTCGGTTTGAGCGACTGAAACGGGGTTGTTGTGATTCCTCTGAATCTCAGGGACTGACTTCAGTTTTCAGTTCAAGTGGCTTTCCAAAGCCCATGTGACTTGACTCTGGCAAGGCAATGCTGTCGCAAGCACAAGCGTAAATAAAGTTAACATTCCTGGTGAAAAATCGATTTCCTGTATGCTCCTCACCTGATCATCAAATACCGATGTCGGTCCGCAAAAGCCGCTGAAGGTGCTGCGTAACCTCTTCCACATCGATCCGGTTGCCTTCATGTACTTGGAGAACGCCTCTACCCTCACTGGAGTGAGGTAGTGCGTTCAATGGTGCGAGCATCACGTGCTTTGCGATGTTCACGACTGCATTGGCAATCAGCGGTGCGAAATTCGTTATCAGATCGTCGTCGCGGCATTGCTGGGGCGTCCGCAAAAAGCCTTCGTCCACGAGTTGCTGCAAGACGGACTGACAGCAAAAGCGGATGGCGTCGCTGTAGCACTGGTCTAGTGTGCTTTTTTTCAAGCAGCCGTACTTCAGGGTACTACCATTGCTCGAGCAGACGTCAATAGCGATCACAAGCTGACGCTTGGATTCTTCGTCTTGGCTGGACTTTGGTGGTCGAAGTGGAGATGCAATCAACTGGTTGACGAGGTGAGTGGAAGTCGTGTGACACTGGAGGCCAAACTTCTTCCATGGGTGCTTGTTCAAAACTCCCTTCATGATGCCGCAGAGAGTTATGTCGTCCGCGTTGATCAGCGGCACGTGATTCGCGAATCGCAAAACGCAGATCTCAATGTCTCCTTGCTGTTGGAGCTCCTTGCCGCCTGGCATCAGCGCCATGCAGTTGATCAAGAAATTCTTCTTGCTGTTGTGAACGTACACAATATCGTCGATGCTTGCGCCAAGGTCAGTCGTGAAGCGATCGATCGGCTCTTCAACGTGCGCGCAATCAACGCGCGTGCTCACGTCACCCACATCAAAGCAGAATTCCACTCCCAAGAACGGAGGAAGTGTGTACCGAGCTGTCTGGAAGTACATCGCCAACGTGTCTGCTGCTTGCTCGATCTCGATGCCGGAACTCGGACACGGAAGGGAAATCCGCATTTCGGTCCCAGAAAACTGCTGATGCGCTTCGTCGACCACGAAATGGGTGAGTCGCTTCACCACTGCGGGCTCTTCTGATGCTGGATCAATGCGCAATTGCACATACAAGATCTCTGACGAGCTGGATGTTGTGACGATCTTCAGACACGCTCGATCAATGTGTTGCTGGCTGTACAGCACTGCAGCTTTCAGACCAACTCCTGCAGATCACGATTTGTGAGTGCACGTTCACAAATCGAAACGAAGCATTGACGGCATGGCAGCAAATGGAAGCGGACCGTATTTCCCGCTTGTCTTGTCTCCGCGGCGAGCTGCTTTTCCCTTCGTGGTCTCGAACATCCCGCAGCACAACTGTTTCAGTTGGTGCGTGCGAATGCCGGATCCCGTGTCTGCGCAGACAATGTCGACCAACCCAGACTCAAGGTTTCCACGAACATGGATCCGCAGCATCTCCACTGACGCGTCATCCCAAGACGAAGAGGGCGAGCTGAGCTGCGTCGCATCCAGCGCTATTAGAGCAGACAGTACACATTCACATGTTGTACAAGAGTGAGTCGATTCGTTTGCAGTTGTCACGCCACAGAAACTAACAAATAGGAAGCGTACCGTTCTCGAAGAGCTCCTTGACGGTCTGTACCAGCGCGTCCCTGTGGCTGCCGAAGCCCAGTAGCTCCAAGTTGCTCTGTACGAAGAGCGCGCTGCGCTTATCGCCGCCTGCTACGCCGCGCATTGTTCTTGCTCGTTCACTTCAACTTGGTGCAAAATGCGGAAATGGGTCAATTCCGCACTCCCTCTATTCTCTCATGGTCAACTGCAACATGCCGTTGAAGAGGATTTTATTTGTGTCCTCTCTCTACAAGAGCTGATCACGCTATCGTGTCAAACGAAACTATCCCTCTACAGGAGCAGCAAAAAAACGTTATGAAACGAGCTGGTGGTGGCGTGAAAAGCATTGAGCAAGAAGGTCTGGGAAGGAAGAACCCGTTGTGTACGCGCGTGGCTCGAGCTTTTCTCTCTCTCTTTCTGCCTATCTCAATCCATCGCTTGCCTTCAATGAGCACAGCAGTTATGAAGGATCTGCTTTCCGAGGCGCAGTGGAAGAGCGTGATCCAGACCACGTCGGGGCTCGGCGCCGGCGCCATCTCCACGGCACTGCTGTACCCGCTCGACCTCGTCAAAGTGCGCTACCAGGTGCACGAGCAGTCTGCGCGGCGCTACCGCACAATCAACCATGCGTTCCGCACGATTGTCGCAGAGGAAGGCGTGCGCTCTTTGTTCCGTGGTATGAGCCCAGCGCTCTACGGCTCGGCGCTCTCGTGGGGGCTGTACATGTTCTTCTACCAGAACGCGAAGGAACGCTACGCGCGGCTGGCAGACACCGGTGTCATTCAGGGCTCGTGGCAGTACTTCTTCTCGGCGCTTGAAGCTGGGATCATCTGCGTGCCGATCACGAACCCGATCTGGCTCATCAAGGTGCGCATGCAGGTGCAGACGAACGTCCAGCTCAAGCACTCCACCGTGTCGTCCGGCAAAGACGCTGCTGCGAAGCTCGCCAAGAACCTGCCGTACCAAGGCATTTCAGGTACACCATCATGTTATTGCAATGTGTATATCACTATCGTTCTGATGCAGATGCTAATGTCATTGTGTTCGTTGCATGAATTGGCAGACGCGTTCCGAAGAATCGTGGCGGAGGAGGGCGTGCTCGCGCTGTACAAGGGTGTCATCCCTGCTTTCTTCCTCACAACACACGGTGCTTTCAAGGTACGAGTATATGAGCTCGTCGTTTGCGTTGTGCTGCATTGAACAAGCTCAACTGACTCATTCACTCATGAACGTACTGCCCCCAGTTTGTCGCGTACGAGACCGTGAAGAGCACGTACCAGAAGCACTTTGGTCCCGAGATGGACATCGTGCCAACGCTCGCGATGGGCGCCATCTCGCAGGCGTTTGCGTCCACTGCGACGTACCCATATCAAGTCATCAAGGCGCGTCTGCAGCAGGGAGGCGAGTCAGCGCTGCGCTACAGTGGCACGTGGGACTGCGCGACGAAGATCGTGCGCCACGAAGGCTACACGGGTCTGTTCAAGGGCCTCGTGCCGAACCTGCTCAAGGTCATCCCGACCGGCGCGATCGTGTTCGCGTCTTATGAGAAGATCCACAGCACGCTCACGGCGATGATGCTGGACAACTAAGTCGCAATGGTAGCAAGAGCACCACTTTTCAATAGAACTCAATCAGAGACCAATGAGTCCATGCATTTTGTCCAAGAGCAAGAAAGAAGAGAACGAGGAGGATAAGTCTATTATATATGAAAAAATGATGGAGGACGAAATAGGAAATGCTGCCACCATGCAACACCACTGCTTGCCCAGTTGTCCTTGTTTTCTAACAACTCGCTTCTTAAAACATTTCATCTTCGACACGGAGGTACTCGCCGATGTCTGCCTGGTGCAACACGACGTAGGCCGTCGGCTCGAGGTCTTTGCAGAGCTCCGTGGCCTGCGCCGCGATGCCGAAACCGAGCGGGATGTCGTTCATGCTGTAGACGACCACGCCGGCGTACTGCGGCGTGCCCTCGGTGATGCGGCCGAGGCCCGACTTGACGACGTTGTTGCCGTAGAGGAACGACATCTCCGAGTTTGGCTTGATCCAGACCTTGTACTTGGCGTACTGGGCGAGGTAGTCCAGGAATGTGATGCGCAGGTGGAACTTCTTGGTCTTGGTGAGCTTGCCCACAGCCGTGCCGATGCTCAGGAGCTCGTCCGTTCCGATGTTGGTCGACTGGCGCATGAGCTTCTCGCTGCAGTAGTACACGATGTTGCCGTGCAGGCGGAAGCAGTACTTCTCGTCCGGGCGCGTCACCAGGTGCTGCACATTGCGGCCGATGCTGTTGTTGTCATGAAGAGAGAGAGTGCGCGCATACACAGTCAGCATGTGTTGGACTCATTCGTCAGCGTCTCAATCGAATGGTCACAACAACATGAACGTACTATTTGCTGATCTTCTCGAACACGGTCTTGAGCTCTTCGTCGGTGAGAGGGCGCATGCTGATCTACTTGGTTCTGTGTCTTGTCTGTAGGTTACGTGAAGCGAGAGAGAGAGGAGGAGGCGCTGGAGAGGGCGTCTGCTGCTGTCTGTCGGTCGTTCGTTGCCTGCTGCTGCTTTTGAAGCTCCGCCACCGATAGTCACTGGTGGGCGGCATCCGAACCTTTCATCCTCTATCCCACAGTCAGTATCAACTTTCACAATCTCGGTCACAACAGCCCAGTCAGTCTGTAGTTTACGTGAATATTACGTAGTGCAGTAAAAATGGAGCTCTTTTAAGCACAAAAAAATTACGCTTCACTTATAAATAGTAACTTTCATGTATTATACTGTCATAGAATAAATAACTTTCTGTCTGCGATTGGTTGGCTCTGACATCGAGTGGTGGGCGATCGAAAGCACGGGCGGCGCTTTTCACTCGGTCGGCGCCATTGCTCATTTTCGCACCGAAGAAGTAAAAATGGAAGGAAAGATCGAGTCTGTCCAGGTCTTTGGCCGCAAGAAGAACGCCACCGCCGTCGCTTACTGCAAGCGCGGCAACGGCCTCATCAAGATCAACGGCACGCCGATCGAGCTCGTTGAGCCTGAAGTGCTCCGCGTCAAGACCTACGAGCCAGTGCTCCTCCTCGGCCAGCAGCGTTTCGCCAACGTACGTTGAATCCCCGCCTGCGTCTTCACTTCCCAGCCCCCATCAAGTTGCTTCGGCGTGGTATCTACATCGACGGCGTAAATAGCGATCTCCTCCAGTGGCTGCGTGGCCGCGCTCGCGTGCATGCGTGCGTGACCAGCGACAGTAAGCAGTGACTTGGAATGCGACTGCGGTCATGTGAAGAGCGCGCTTGCTGTCGCCATTGGCATCCTCGGCAGCTTCCCCAGAAGCAATAGCAGCAGTAACGCCCGCGCCTCTCGGAGAGATCGGCACCCCGATTGGCATGTCTTCCCCCGGACAGCCTCTCGAATCACCCCACACCCAAACGACATGGCGGGCCCTCGCGGGACCCCGTGGCCAGCAAACGCACCTCCCAAACAATCTGTGTGCATGCTCTATTTACCGTCGTGTAAATATCATGCTGTCGCAACGGGCTTGCAATCACACATGGCATGACACTCTGATCCTAACCCCCCAGCCATGCCATCTCTCTCCACACACAGGTCGACATCCGCATTCGCGTGAAGGGTGGTGGTCACACCGCGCAGATCTACGCGATCCGTCAGGCCATCGCCAAGGCCCTCGTCGCCTACTACCAGAAGTGTACGTGTTACATGTGTCTCCTGCTATGCTCGAATACCAGTGTCTGACGCCTCTTGCTTCTTTGTTGCTACTGCCATCTACAGACGTCGACGAAGCCTCGAAGAAGGAGATCAAGGACATCCTTCTCGCGTACGACCGTACCCTCCTCGTCGCCGACCCGCGTCGCAAGGAAGCCAAGAAGTTCGGTGGTCGCTCGGCCCGCGCTCGTTTCCAGAAGTCGTACCGTTAAACGGTATCTCCATTCCGGTCGTGCTCGCTCGCGTGGTTCGTCTCTCAGCTGCCGTTATCATGCACTTCACTGCTGGTGTTGCTCACTCGTGGGCTTCATCAATCGTGCTGCGCAGGTGCTAGTAGTTTGGTAGGACCGCGAGAAGTACATCAATACAACACGTGCGATATTTAGCAGCAATCCGACCTCTCTTATCCATCTTATTGTTGGTTCATGCCTTTGTTGCTGAATGATGTAATGCAGCATGCCTGCCTCTGTGTATGCCGGAGGGTGAGTTGTTGTCGGTCACAGCATCAGCACATGGCATGCATCTGCTGGTACTTGGCTCATGGAAGTCTTGGTAAATTGGCCGTTCCAGTGCCTCTGTTGTCTCCGTCCTTAGATCGAGCTTAAGGTGTGTAGATCACCATGCAGCGCTCAGCATGTGCTGTTGCTGTGTGTACGCACAGCGCTATCGCTCACAGCATGAGCCCAAGTCATGCGCCCACAAGCCATTTCGCCCATGCGTCTTCTTCTTGGAGCACTACTTGCTGGGATTGACTGGTGCAAATGTCCGGTGTCGTACTTAATCGAGCAACCCGCCATTCCCCTTTGTTTTCTATCGCACTTTGCCCAAATCCAATCCAAAAAGCACGCCAACAGACCGAGAGGATGGCGGTGACGGGCAAGCGCGGCGTGGGCATCCCGACGATCCTGCTGCACGACGGCGAGGGAACGATCGTGTCCATCGAGCTCAAGTCCGGCGAGACGTATCGCGGGTTCCTGGACGAGACCGAGGACAACATGAACTGCGTGCTCAAGGACGCCGTGCGCACGGAGCTCAACGGCAGCACGACGCACGTCGAGCAGGTCTACCTGCGCGGCAGCCAGATCATGTTCATCGTCTTCCCTGATATATATCCTCTCCATCATGTTCTACATGCTGCTACTGTTGTATATTGTGGCCATCGTCATGCATGTTCGCTTCTCTTGGACTGTGTCTGTTCTCCTTAACCGCACATCGAATGGCTTGTTGCTGTGTGTTTTGATGGATGTGTACGTTAAAGCATGCACCGATGTTCAAGCGTGTGAAGCTCTGGAAGAAGCACAAAGGGTCCATACCAGCGCTCGGTCAGGGCGGCGGCGGCGGGCCGCGAGGACAGGCAGCGGCAATCATCCGAAAAGGTAACCTTTGACATGGAGCCATTGGTGTTGACCATACAAAAGAGCGCTAACACGTTGACTTGCCCTTAACATTATCACAGCACAAGAAAGACGAGGCGGCTTTCGAGACTAAGGAGATGACTCACAAGCGAGCAGCAAAAGCAAGCCCACAAGCTCAAGGCCAAGGTCATTCTGGTCCAATTCAGCATGGTAGCTGTTTGTTTCTTTTCGAGCCATCTCTAATAGACGAGTCAATCCCTGTATCCATCCCACTTGGCAGCCTCCCTCCGTAATTACAGCGGTATGAGTACACTGATCTGCCTGTGTGCCTCTCTAACTATTGATCGTGAGCCAATTTACTCAGAGCTTAAGCTCACTTCTCGACCACGTACACGGGGCGTCGGAAGCCGTTGGCCGACGTGCGGCACACCTGGAGGAACGTGCACTTCTTAAAGCCGACAGTGTCGACAAGGAACGCGGGAAAGTCCTTGGGCCGCAACTGGATCTTCTGGTAGTTGGCGGCCGTGACCTCGGACGTGAACTTGCGCTTGTGGTACGACTTCCAGGGCTGAGGCTCGACGATGAACCGGCCGCCGGGCGCGAGCAGCCGGTGAATCTGCGCAAACACACGCTTGATCCCGTCGTCGCCGTGGAAAAGGTGGATCCACTTGGTGACGCTAAAGCTGCAAGACCGATACAAAGAAGAGTCAGATGAGTCAGATGCGTATGGCCACTGTATGTGATGAAGGGAATGGCGAGAGCGAGCACCATGTGATGAAGTCGTAGTCCTTGCCCGCGTGCGTGTCCGTAACGATGTCTTCGCGCTTGAACACGACATTCGCAGGAAAGCTTGTGCTGCAGCAACATACGGTCAGCCATACAAAAGATATCGTTAAGCGTTAGGAGAGCAAAGACATTGGAATGCAAGGGAGACGCACCCTGATGTGGTCTTGCCGAGCGCCTTTGGGAGCTGCATCGTCGCCTGCACTGGTGGCTTCCACAGACGGAACGAGAGCGGCATCTCCGTTGCAAACGGAGACAGCATCGCCATCGCATTCTTAGTGCTCTTGTCGCCATTGTCCGATACTGTGGCAACTGCCTGAGTCTCACTCTTAGTCTTGTCGCTCGTGCTGTCATTGCTCCTGCTCTCCGCCTTGCCCGCGGGCGAGATCGTCGCAACAGGAGCGTCTAGTGCTGCTCCTGATGCTGTTGTTGTTGTTGCTGCCAAAGAAGCTGGCGCGATCGTGTTGAACGCCTTCTTGATCTGCTCCTGCTGTAAGAGATCCTTGAGGTTCGAGCGCGCGCGCGACACGAGCTGCGCGTCCACGTCGATCCCGAGCAGGTACGCCGGTTCCATCTTCTTTGCTACACACCATACAGTACGCAAGACAACATCGTCAATTAGACACACGTTTGCATGAGCTCAATCTCCCTTCAGGCTTTTGCTGTCCAACCAACGCACCAATGGCGATCGTGAGGTCCCCGGAGTTGCAGCCAATGTCGAGCCCGCGCTTGCCGCAAAACCACACCTTCTCGAGTGCCGCCAGTCGTGGATCGTCCTCCAGCTCGCCCTGGTGCGACTGTCCGAGCCGGAACGTGTAGTAGCTGTACATCCCCATAGCAACAACAACAACAACAGCAACTGTCAGTCAGCGATCATAAAGGTGTTGCGTATTGGAAATGAACACCACAAGCCGGCGTGGATGGCGCTTGCGAGCGCAGACCTGCGGAAGTTGCCCACGCGGTGCTGCTTGGGGATCTTCTTGGTCGACTTGCGCTTTTTCCCTCCACTGCCGCTGTTGCTGTGGCTCGCGTGAGAAGGCTCATGCTGCTGTGGGGGCTGCTCTGCAGTGCTCATGTCCGCTGGGCAGTTTGGAGCTCGATGATGTTTATCAGTATGAATGGTAGATGCCCTTGAAAGCAGGGTTTGTTTTGGCGGATTATTTACCCTACATACTAGTTACTATTTCAATAGGGTATATTAAAATAACCTATAAACTTAGCAATTTGTTTGAATATATAAAACCCATCTGTTCACTATCTAACCAAAATTACGAAAGGCATACAGTGCGCGCCAATTGGTTAGCCGCACTTGGATATTTGGAGCTCAAAATTTGTGTAGGGTACTTATGAAAATTCTGAAATGATCATCGCATTCGCGCTAATTTTGTGATTCCCGCCGTACTCTTTGTTTGAAAAGCTCACCTTTCACTCCGGAAATGATTAAAACTCTAAAACCCACGCAGTCCAAAACGTGTCATTTGGTTAGCCGCACCACACAAACTCACACTTTCAGTACGATCTGTTACAAATGAAATCTCCCTAGTAACTTGTCTTAGCTCCCTTATGCTCGGTAACCTGAAAACATCATTTAGGCATCGAAGCAACCAATTTGTTGAGGTAGCAGAGCTCGATTTTGCCCAATGCGCTCAAAATGCCCGATTTCAAGTCGTTTTCGTTTATGAACTGGCGTCCATCGCGGTAGTCCGTGCGAGCGAGCAGACCCCACAGATTCTCGATCGGATTTAAATCTGGCGAGAGAGCTGGATGATCCACTATGACCACGCCATGCTCACGAAGAAACGAGATAGTGTCTCGAGCTCAGTGGCAAGACGCGCTGTCCTGCTGGAAGCAGATGTTGTTGACGTGATGCTGATGCGCAAACGGAAGCAAGTAGGCGCTTAACATGTTGTAGTACGTTTCGGAGTTCTGTCGTTCGGAGATAACCGCCAACTCACCGAGACCGCGGGACGAAAAGCAGTCCCACACCATCACAGAGACACTCCCACTGTGTCGACTGAAAAACGGTTGTTTCTCGTCGCGCAGGTGGTGCTAGTAGCTTTGGAGACCGTCCGGCCAGTCCATGTTGAGCTTCTTTTCATCTGAAAAGATGATTTCGCCTCACTTTGTCCCTCCTTAAGCATCTCCCTCGCCCAGTCGGCACGCTTGTTTTGGTGGGTGGTCGTCAGCGCTGGGGTGTGATTGCGCTTCACGTACTGGAACAAATCGTTTCTCTGGAGCTCTCACTGCATGGAGCGAACGCTTGCAATCAATTGAAGGGCTGCTTGAAGCTTCCTGGCGCTGCTGCCGGTCTTCCTCGCCTCGTTGAACAATCGGCGGCGACCTCGGTCATCGAGTGCGCGCGCACGTCCTGGGTTGTACTTGGTCCCATAGGAGTCCGGATCGCACAGGAAATTGCTCACGACCTTCGCGGAGCGGTCCACGCGCCTAGCGATCTCGCGATGACTCAGGTCGGACTCGTTCAAGGCGAGAATTTGGCCATTCTCGATGTCGGAGAGGGGAGGGCCGTTCCCCATGGCTGTGGGTTTACAAATTGAGAAGTGAGTGGTCGGTGAGCGCTAGAATATCTTCTTTGTGTTTTATGCTGTTTACGCAACGTTTGTTGGGCGTAAACAATTGTATCCGCGAGCAACAGCTCACTGTGCGTAGGTGCGGCTAACCAAATGGCACG
This sequence comes from Globisporangium alternatum, assembly GCA_023334315.1. Taxonomy (NCBI): domain Eukaryota; phylum Oomycota; class Peronosporomycetes; order Pythiales; family Pythiaceae; genus Globisporangium; species Globisporangium alternatum. The sequence goes on along the minus strand of JAASGT010000391.1, from coordinate 115 downwards.
TTTTGGACTGCGTGGGTTTTAGAGTTTTAATCATTTCCGGAGTGAAAGGTGAGCTTTTCAAACAAAGAGTACGGCGGGAATCACAAAATTAGCGCGAATGCGATGATCATTTCAG
>JAASGT010000390.1:0-27446 GCA_023334315.1 Globisporangium alternatum | reverse complement strand
TGTGACTACTGATAGCACCGCAAGTCTCGCCACTCCGGACGCGACTCAGGGCCAGGGCACCACCACGCAGCAGCAGCACACGAAGAAGACGTGGTGGCGACAGCATGTGATGTCGCAGTCCATGGTCGCGATGCTCAAGGCACCAAGTCAACGCAGCTAAGTTACCAAGACCTACGAACGGACTTTCCAGCGTGGCCGCGATTGAAGCAGCTGCTGCTTGTCCATCAGTACCACTCAGTTATTTTCTTCTGCATCATATTGAACTTATTAGCCAAACAACTTGAAACTATCTAAAAACCGCATTTAATCAAGATTTATTCGCATTGTCAAAACTGTTTTGATGATCACCACTGTTGCTTGCGTGAGATCAAGCGCACGCGTGACTGACAACCGGTCGGTAGATTTGCTTCCTTCCTCACGAAGCCTCGACACTTTCAAAGTAGCGAGCGAGACGTTGTAAGCAAACCTCCACCGACGCGCGTGCATCCAAACCGCTTCTCCTCGGGCTTGCACTGGTCGCCCAAACCCTACTCCTCTAACTGAGCTCCCGCCGCCGCTGTAAAGATCAACGGCTGGTACTCGTGTCACAATCACTGGCGAGTTGCTATCACTCACACGTCCATTCGATGGCATCTGCTCAAGCCACAAGACAATCGATCTATTCGTGAGACGTCTGCTCGCCAATGAGCTGCCTACGCCAAACAAGGTGATGTGGTTCCCCACCCGACTCGGTGTCGTGATGGGTCGTTGCATTTTCACGACACTGTGTCGTCACGGGTCGTGACGCCGCGCTCTCATCTTGCACTTCCGAGTTTCAGCTCATTATCATCCAAGAAGCACAACAACAACGACGACGGCGACGCTGACGAGAACTTCAGAAGAGAAGCTTCCACTGCATCGCTGTGTGAGTGTATTCAACGCCACGTCCCACGCGAATCGCCCGCTCCCACCGCTTCCACTGGAAAGCGCCGCGTCTCCGCTTTCGATCCGTACGCCCGTTCGTCTCATTCGCTTTCGTACACGATGCGCAACCACGTGCCGCGCAAGCCGACAACAACACCGCTCCTCACGTCGATCTGGTCGGCCATGCCACTGTCGTCGTTCATCTCGATCCCGTCGCTGCTGGGCACGGCGCCGTACGCGCTGCTCGAGGGACTCGTGCTGTGGCCGCTAGAGCTCTACGAGTCGCTCGCGATCCTACCCGTGAGCTTCCTGCGGCGCCACATGCCGCTGCTGGGCGGCACGCTCGTGGTGCTCATGACGCTGCACGGCATCCTGCTGCGACTCTTCCTCGAGATGATGCATACGATCTTCGCGCGCATTACGTACTCGCGCGACCCGGTGTTCAACTTCCGCACATTCTGGATGAGCATGCGCGACCGGTACGCGTTCATCGAGCTGCGCCAGGTGGACTGGAGCTTCGTGCACCAGCTCTTCGGTGAGGCGATCACGAGCGCCACAAGCGAAGACGATCTATGGATCGCGCTCCAGGAGAGCATCTCGCTCTGCAATGACCCGTCGCTCAGCGTCTCGCAGGGTGGCGGCGTCATTGCGCGTGGCAAGAAGCTCTCGACTATCTCCGCCGCAGCCAAGAGCTACCAGCACACGGCGCTCACGGTTATTGAGCGCAACCATCTCACGGACGCCGGACGACGCATTGCGAACCACTTTGTGTGCGGCATTCTGAATGCAGAGACCAGTCCAGGGTGGCGCATCGGCTACATCGCGCTCAACTCCATGACGGGCTTTGTGGACTTCCCCATGCCGCGCGTGGACACACTCGTGCCTGGATGGAGCAGCAGTCAGCCGGGCCAAGACGCGATGGTTATGGAGAACAGCAGCGCGAACAAGAGCAGCAAGGTGACGGTGCCGGAGATCTACGACCTCGAGTCCATGCGCTGGGCGCTCGAAGCTATTCTCAAGAGCTTGGGTGACATCGACGGCCTCATCCTGGACCTGCGGTTCAACCAGGGCGGCGGCTCGCTGCTCTCGTCGCTGTCGGTGGCGTCGTACTTTGCCGGTCCAAAGCCCTCGCTGGCGTTCTCGATCGACGAGAAACTCCCCGGTGGTGACGGGCACCGGTTCTCAAGGCCAAAGAAGTACTACATTCCGAACTCCTCGCGCTCGTTCCGGTATTGCGGTCCGCTCGTGGTCCTCCAGAGCCAATTCACGCGAGGGTACGTGTTTTGTATTGCCATAGAGCTATGACTATAACACTGTTAGATCTAACATATCTCTGTCCTAATTCTTCTCAGAACGGCGGAGTTGTTGTGCCTGGCACTGAGAAAGCGACCGCACACCTGCAGTATCGGTGCGCGCACTGCTGGGAGTCTCTCGGCGACGCACAAGCTGCGTCTTCCGAACTACTGGACGGTCGAGATCCCGCACCAGCGCTGCTTCAGCGCCGACGGCGAGCTCTTCGAGGGCATCGGCATCCCGCCAACCAAGGACGTCGCAGACTTAATGGCGATGACGACTGTGTTGACGACTGAGTCCAAGGCCAGCGACCAAAGCGTCGACGTGTGTGTGAAGAAGGCCATTGAACACATTACGAACGTGTGAGCCAGTGCGTGCACAAGAGCCCAAGAGCGACGAGCTACGCGTCAACATCATCATATTTTTTGTAAGCCCGGTATTTATTTTATTTTCTCTTGAATGATTTATGTGTATGCATCGCACTCACTCTTCCTCTCACTGGGGCTTGAAGCGCATTATCCACCAATACTTTGAAAATCTCCATTCACTGACTGACACCATCGCAGTTGGCTATTCGAGTCTCCATCGCACTCACTATCAGCTGTGGCCGCCTCCGGAATAGAGGTAGTGGTACATCTGGTCGTGTAGGCGCACGAGGTTGCGCGCCGCGATGTTCGTGCCGTCGAGTCGCACCTCCATCTCAATGTCGTAGCTGAACTTCTTGTTCGCGACGAAGTGCAGGTTGCCGCTGATGGTCTGCGACGCGTTCACGGCCATGGGGGTGGGCAGCAGCAGGCGGCACTGATACCAGTGCGTACCTGGCTCATCGGGCGCCGTGCTTAGAATCACGCGCGACGTCGAGCCGATAAAGTCGACCGTGAACCAGCACCCGAGCCCGTGCATAATGGCTATAGTGGCAATGTTCACAGCGTGTCAGCCATCGATAAGATCCAAGACCCAAGTTACAGTTGGTGCAATATTCGTACCTGTCTTATTGATGACGAAGCGGAATGGGATGTCGAACGCGTGGAGCTCGTCGTTCGTGATGTCTTTAAAGTCGAGCACGTGGGTCACAGGTTCCTTGGCGATGAGCATCTCGGAGGGAAAATAGCCGACCACGGGCTGCGAGAAGTGGTTCTCCACGGCGCGCGTGCGCATGGCCGAGAGGTCAAGCCCATAAAAGTCGCGCTGCTGCCAGAACGCCACCTTGCCCATCTGTTCGCGGTAGATCGTCTCATCGCTGAAGGGCGACACGAACATCGTACCGATCGACGGGAACATCTTGAAGCTCGGGTTGTCCGCGCGGCGCCACTTCTTCCCGGCATTCACGAACGTCTCGAGCATGCGCTCGTGGACGAGGAAAAAGCCCATGGGCTCGGAGATCACAATGTCCACCGTCTCCGGGAGCTCGACGTCCTCCATTTTGCCCTTGATCACGACGATGCGGTCGTCTAGGCCGTTGTGCGCCATGATCTCGCGCGCGCAGTCGGCCATGCCGCTGAGCTCCACAGCGTACACGCGCTTGGCGCCGGCCTTGAGCGCGAAGAACGCGAGGATGCCCGAGCCCGTGCCCACGTCCAGCACGACCTTGTCGCGGAAGTCGCCCGCGTTCTCGAGCATCGCGCGCTCGTACGTGCTCGTGCGCACGTGGTCCTGCAGCATGTTCTGCTGGTGCAGCAGCATCCCGTAGTACTGCGAGAACGGGTTGTCGTCGTCGTCGCCGTCTTTGTCCGTCGGTTGCTTGGCTTTCAGCGCGTCGTTTGAGGTCGTTGAACCATGTGCGGACGCGTGGTGGCCAGGAGAAGCAGCACCGCTGGCGTGCGAATGCAGCAGCTCCTCCTGCTTGATGCCAAACTTCTTCCAGCCCGCGGTCTCGGCCTCGGACGCAGACGCCGCATGCGCTGCTTGATGATGCTGTGGCTGCTCCATGGTCAGAAAATGGATACCGCTCCATTTTTTAGCTCGTTTATGCTTTATAACCTATAAGGCACCTCATAAAACACTATAACCTATAATGCATAGACACTCACGTATTTTGTTAATTAATATCTCAGCTCTGATGGACTACCAATGGTCCTTTCGTAATCAGATCTCGACCTCGTACAGCTGCTGACCGCCATGCGAGCCATTGCTATTGCGCACGAGTGTCTCCATGATGCCTTCGATGCGGCCCATGGTCTTCTCCATCGAGCCGATGCGCGACGAGTGCTGCGTGAGCGTCTCGAGGAACGCGCTCTGCTGCTGCGCGAGCAGCTGCTGCGTCGACGTGATGCGGCAGATGAGATCAAATGCCACGCCACCGCTCAGCTCGTCCGAGGAACCACTACTCGACGATAATGCTGGCTGCTGAGCTACGCTGTATTGCTGTTCCAGGTGTGTGAGATCACTCGGGCTGCTGAGCTTTGGGTGTTGTCCACCGCCAACCGTTGTTTCTTCCTTCTCTTCTGGCTCGTCTTCTTCGAAAATGGACGACGTCATGGACCTGAACGAGAACGACGACGATCGCTCCGTGAACGACGAGGATCTGGCGAATTTAGCGGACGGGCGGGGTGTGAGTTTGCTCTCCGAATTCCTTCGGAGCAAGCTGTGTGGCAGCAGCAGATCTGGGTCAATGAGCTGGTAGAGCTCGCGCTCGCGCTTGTCGCGCGGCAGCGCGTGGCTGATTCCCGAAGCAGAGAAGTCGTTCTCCTTGGTCTCAAACTCTTCTGGGACGCACTGCAGCGACGCCGCGCGGACGGCTGTGCGCTGCTGTGCGAAATCCTCTGACGATGGGATCGATGGCGCCGAGTTCACGCGCTGCTTGCGCTTGGTGGTGGCCGATCTCCGCTCTGTCGCGTCTGATGTTCGCTGTTGATACTGCTGCTGCTTCTGGTCTACTCGCTTCGCACGGAGTAACAGTTTCTCTGCTGCCGTCGACAGATATGCTAGGATCTCCATGGCTCTTGGTGGCAGCACGCGCTTGGGCTTCGGGTCCATCACAAACACCGATCCGATGACAATGCCGGACGCCGGGTCACAGATCGGTGTGGTCGCGTAGAATCGGATGCTCGCGCTACCGGCCACCAGTGGGTTGCTGCTAAAGCGTGGATCCTGCGACGCGTCCATGATGATCGTCGGCAGTGGACTCTGCAGCAGCTGCGAGCAGAACGCGATGTTGCGCGGCAGCTCGCGCTGCGAGATCCCGAGGCGTGCCTTGTACCACTGCCGCGTGGCATCGATGTAGCCCACGGCCGCCACGTTGCACTCGAGCGCACGGCTCGCAAGTTCGCAGAGCGCGTCGTACTCGGTCTGGCAGTCCGAGTCCATGATTCCGTAGAGCTTGAGCAGCTCCTGGCGCCGGATCTCGTAGATCTCGTGCTGCGCCTCTTCGGGCAGGAACTCGATGTGGTTCGAGTACGTCCGCGAGATTTGTTCGCGCCTTGTCGAGTCCCGCAGGCTCTTATGTGTATCGTCGCTCTCGGCCTCGCTCAAGCTGTCGTACTCGCAGCCCGAGGCGCTGCTCTCGCAGATTGAGACCTCGAGGCTCGCCATGCTGTTCGTGATCCTAGCCGAAGACGAGACTCCAGACACCGTGGAGCTCGTCGTGACTGCGCTGCTGCTAGCGTCCAGGCTCTTGTTGAGGAAGTTGCAGTCCGGTGTCTCGCTGTCGTGGTCCGAGGCCGCGTGATGGCTCTCCGTCTTGCCGGCCTCGATCATGGCCTTGTCGATGCAGTCAAAGCACAGGCGCACGTTGACCGTCTGCTCTAGTGAAGCGCCGACCTGGACTTTCCGGTGGCGGTTACAGTGGCGACACACAATCTCGCCGCACGCGCGGCAGTGGTGCTTGCGCAAGAATGGCCGGAACTTGCGCTGGCAGTAGTAGCAGTGCGGCCGTTGTTCGTTCCGGATCCAGTTGTCCTTGCTCACGAGCGCCAGGCACAGCACGGACTTGTCCGTCAGGATCTCCTGCAGTCGCTCTTCTTCGTTCACGTAGTACGCCGAGAGGCCACGCGGCCGGTGCTGCATACTAGCCGTGTAGTAGTTAGTCTATGGGCTCGTAGGCCCGAAATGGTCAGGCGCTCGACTGCTGCGAGTGGCCGTCGATTCCACACAAGCGTGTCTGAGGCTGTCGCGCCCGCTCGCCGCCACTCGCGCTGTCATTAGGGCGTCAATGGACGCTCGCTTGTTTCGAAAGCCCAGGCAAAGCCAATGAACAGGTGGAGGCGTTCGCATGGTAGAGAGAGAAAATGCGGACTCCACATGGTGCATTGGCGAACCGTACAGCTTCTTCGTGATTGACAGGCAATGGCTATTAATAACAGAGACAGTCTGTATGATGATCTCGTAGAGTGGGTAGGTGAACCAATATCAAGCCAATTCCAGAAGGGAGCCCAGCAATGGACAGACTGACTGGATGCTTCCAACCAGATGGAGACGAACTAAAGGAGGAGCGTTCGCGCACCACGCGAAGCAGCTGGGGACGTTCGGCAGCCATTCAGCACCCCAGCTGCCTGCGAATTTCCGGTCCCAGTAGTTCGATTGCTTGGATGTTCACGAGAGCCTGGACGGACAGTATTCCGAAAGATTACTTTAGATTCACTCAATCCAGAGCTCTTGGTTGTGCACTTGCCCAGCTTGTGGTGGAGCTGGCGACTGGCAAGTTCAAGGATCTACAATGAAGTGCTCGTGCGCACAGCTGAAGCTCTTTGAACCTGAGGTGTCAGCAGCACAGTGAACTGTCATGCACCGGTGCCACGCTCGTTCTCGAGTAGCGTCTGGGTCCACTAATGAACCGATCTCTTGAAGAGTGTGCATGGTACTAGGAGTATATCTGAAGTGACTCACGCCTGGCGCCTTTACGTATTCACTGGCCCCACGAGCACGCAGCAAGCATCCTCGACTGACTACATAGCCACACAGACAGCTCGAAAGAAAGTTTCTCACTGGTCACTGTTGTGACGACGGGGCCACTCGCAGGCTCTCGCCCACAAGCAGCGTCAGATGCCACTTCATTTTGCTCTCAACCGTCAGGATCTCCAAATATTCCTTCACCACTGCGTCGTTGCGAACTCTCACTGGGACTCCACCGCCTCGAGGTCCTCCACTTGGTGGCGCCGAGATGAGCACTTGACTCGCGATTGGGATCTGCGTCTCACGCTCGATCGCCTTCTTCACGGCGGTAATGGGCGCGTTCAGGCTGGTAAAAAAGCTGAGCGGCCCGCTCTTCCAGCGCTGCATCACAGGCAGATGCTCCTGACCTTTCACGCACTTGATGCACACGAGCACCGAGCTGTCGTCCTGGTTCTTAAGCTCTATGTGTCCAGCTTGAGGCTCATCGTCATGGTCCTCACTGTCCTCATCGTCGGATATTCCGTTTGCTAGTCCTAGCTCCGAGTGCTTAGAGGCCTGGGTATGCTGCTGACTGAGCAAGAGCAGTTTCTGGTCCAGGAGTTGCTGTTCGAGGATCTGAATCCGCTGCTTCTGCCGCCGCATGAGCACCTCGTGCTCCGGGTCCAAGTGGCGCTGCAGGAACTGGTTCTTGGCCTGGGCTTCTCGTTCTTTGATTTGTTGTTTCTGACGAATCTGGTGGCGAGATGATGATGTTGAGGCCTTAAGTTCCTCCGTTGCTGCTAGCGACTGGCGCGTCTCCATTCTGAGCTTGTTCTTCTTAACGTAGTCGACCTTGTGCGTCTTGTCTCCATTCTTCTTTTTGACTGGTGATGTGAGACGCTCAGTGCGCTGCTGCTGCTGGCAGTGAACGAGACTGAGATAATGGAGGAGGCTCGCGACCGGGTCTCCAGGTTTTGAGATCGCAAACGACGAGTTCGCGACCGTCGGGGCGGTTGACAGCGTCCGGTGCTGTCCAAACTGGTCGATCGCCAGCAGAAACGCGGAGCCTGAGACCATCACAACGCTCTCACCTGAAGACGCAGAGCTGCTCACCTTGAACTGGCTAACAAGGCTCGTCATTTCCTTCTCGGAACAAGTGCTCGGCAGTGACTTGAGCAGCCGTCTGAACGCGCGCTCGCTCACGAGCAAGCGGCTATCAGACCTGGCAGCTTTGTGCTGAGCCTCGGCTGCCTGGATTCTTTGAAGCCGCTGCTCCAGGTACTTGACCACGTTGCGCGTCATGCCTTTCCACTGTTTCGTGGTTTGGGTCTGGGCTCCAGCGCCACGAGCCTCTTGAGTGTCAAAGTCCTCATCCTCATCATCACCACCACATACGCCCTCGGTCTCCATCGCGAGCACCTCGAGCGTGCTGTGGAGCGCGTCGATGACCTTCTTGACCGCAAACTCACACAACTGCTCGTCATTGGGCTTCGTAGTCGCCATCGCGGCTACCGAGACGTCGACACTGCCGCCATCGATGATCGTCTTGAGCACTTTGCTGCGGATCGGATTCTTCTTGAGTGCCAGCGTCTGCAGGTTTCTCTTGCCCGTAATAATATCACAGTGTGAGGCGAACGCGTGCCACTCGACTGGGACCTCAATCAGCTGGTTCTCCATCGCGTTGAGCACCACAAGGCTCGTGAGCTGCTGGGCGAGCTCTACTGGCAGTGTCTGGAGTCGGTTCTGCTGCAGATCCAGGACGTGGAGCCTTGTACAGCCTAGGATGGAGTCTGGAAGGCGTTGAAGTTGATTGGCGCCCAGTTTGCAGACCCGGAGCCCTGGAAGAGCGAGAAACAGATCCTCCGGTAGCTCTTGGAGACTGTTGTGGTACAGATTGAGCTCTTCACACAGCGGCAGCAGCGAGCCTAGCACCATAGGAGGAATGCTTCGTAGTCGGTTCCAGCTCGCGTTGATGCTCTGAACCTGGGACGGTGTGCCTTCCAAGTAGAGTTTCACGCCGTGCTTGATTGCTGGAAACTGGCGCAGCTGGTTGTGGTCGAGCGTGATGTGGCGTTGTTCTAGTGTCATAGGGTACGCTGGAAACCCTGAGGACCCAAGTGCGTTGTGGGACAACGTCAGGGTTTCCAGCTTAAGTAGCAGGGTGATTGCCCCTGGTAGGGTCTCGAGCTTGTTTTCATGTAGAACCAGATGGCGCAGCGTTGCGCTCAGCACTGAGAGCTCTTCCGGAAGGCTTGTGAGCGCGTTCTGGTGCAGATCGAGCGCGACAAGCTGACATTTGCGATCTTCTCCTCCCCACTGCTGAACCACCGCTCGAGGCAGCGTCTTGAGCTGGTTCTGCGATAGATCTAGGACCGTGAGACTTGGGATCGCTGGAATCGCTCTGGGTAAAGCTATTAGCTGATTACAGTCAAGTCGTAGATCGCAAAGCGCTGAGAGCTTGGAGAATGACGTGTCGAGGCCGTGAAAGCTCTTGTCGGTTAACCGATTCGAGGAGAGCGCGAGTCTCTGAAGCGAAGTGAGCTGCTCGATCTCAATTGGTAGAGCTGAGATGAGGTTGTCGGTCAGATCCAGGACTTCAAGCTGCGTGAGGCTCGTTATGAACTCTGGAAAGACCTGGAGACACTGGCTGGAGAGCGTGAGAGCCTTCAACAGCGTCAGCGAAGTCCCACACTGCGCTGCCAGTCGCGCGTCACTCTGGATCGATTTCCACACTGGCGGTTTGTTGAGCTGCAGCACCTGGAGCTGCTGGACCTGGGCTTCGAGACTTGTAAACTTTGTCAAATGGATCGAGAGAGCGTTCTGAATTTTCAGAACCAAGTCCTTCTTGCGTGTGGCTGCTATCTTCAGCTGGCAGCGCGTCTCGTAGCTCTTGAGCACGTGTGTGATGTCCTCCAGACTCGCATCTTGACCAGACGATGTGATCTGAAAGCTCCACAGGCGCATGAGGTACGTCACGAACTCGGCGTCTTCGGCTCGAAACGTATCGCTCTTCTCAATGTGGAACTTCAGGAACGCGTGGAGCGAGACCCCAGTAGTCATCTCACCACCGCCAGTCACTGCTTCAGTGTCGAGCCATTTCTCAACTTCGTCGAACTCCTGCTTTGAACAGAGGCCACTGGAGAGGCTCTGTTTCGCCAACGCTGTCAGTTTGTGCGGCCGCACGAGATCTGGAGGTGGTTTAGCGCCTTCACCTCGCCTTGCGTCGGCGATCTGCTCAAAGAGATGGCGCAGAAGCCGCTCGCGACCAGCGGGTATGGCTGAGAGCAGCTTGAGCAGCTCAGTGAGCATGATTTGCTCCGGGTCCTGCGTGTTCAAGCAGTGCTGGAAGATCACTGGGTACTGAGAGAGCAGCACCACGAGCTCATCTGGCTGAGATCTACTGGTTGAGCTACTGTTAGCCACTGCTCTATTGAGAATGTCGAGACAAGTCGCCTTGGTCACGCGCTTGTCGTGCGTCTCCCACACTCGCTGCTGGAACCACTGGAAGCGCCGGCTATAGAGCGCAAAGTGGGCGCGGAAGCTCGCAGTCTCCGTGTTCAGGTCGTTCAGGTAGCGCTGGAAATTCTCGTGGCCCAGGATTTCCTCTAGACACTGGAGCTTTGGGTCCAAATCGCTCGTGTCAATGGCGAGACGCGCATACTGCTGCTGTAGCTCGGTGCACTTGACCTCGCTGGCCTTAAGCTCGCGTTTCAGGTCGCTCACGTTGGTCTCTAGGCTCGAGATCGTCGTCGTGAGGCTGATCCATTTGTTAAAGACCGTGGCACCGCTATCGTCGTTAACTTGGGCGGCTTTGCGCACGTAGTTGAACTTAGACGGGCTCTTGGTTGGCAACAACAGCTCGGACTGGCTGCTCTGGTGGTAGTGACGCTGCTGGCGAAGCGAGCGAACGGCGTCAATCGCACTGGTCCTTGGACTATTAGTGACGGAGCCTCGGGCAGAGTCTCGTGGTTTGGGCGCAAGACGAGCGGACTTCGGTCGAGCGGTACTCCTCTGAGGTGACAAGGCAGCACGCGGTTTGAAGTCATCATCCTCATTATCATCAGTTGCTGTGGAGCCAGCCAAGAGCGAGTTGTAGAGCTTGCGCAGGTTGTTCGTCGCCGCGATCTCGACCCGCGACTTGTTTGCATCGGTCGTGCTCACGTGGCTCAGGAGCGGCATCACTCAGAATGTTCGATAGACTCGCTCTACTATGCAAGCAAGCACCAAAGCCACTGAGTCCATCGTGGCAGCGTGTGAGACGCAACGCAGGACTCGTGACCTATATCTGGTACCATCACGCCCGTTTCGGGTAGTGAGCGTCTCACTTGACTCGTCGCACTTTGTGTCTCTTCAAGATCGCAGTGCTCCGATCTGGCGATTGAGTTCCAGTCTAGATCCTATAAGGATGGGCGCTGAGCACTCGCGCATCGTGGCTGCGTCGCCGCTCTCCTGGCGCACGCTGCACTACGGCATCCACTACGCAGCCACGGACGTGGCCGTGTGGCCGCACCTGGTGCCTCTCGCGCAGTGGTTTACGGCGCACGACGCACTGGCGCTCAAGAACAAGCTCAACCAGCGCACGACTACCAACGTGCTGAGCTACCACGAGTTTGTCGCGTGGCTGCAGAATGGGAAGCCAATGCAGGCACCGCACAAGACTGCGATGCCCGAGCGCCACGACATCATGACACCGCCGAATCTGGCTGGGGCTGTATCACCGCCGCCGCCCTTAGCCTCGAAGTTACGAGGCATGGAAGACAAGGACCCGATGGCCACGAGGATGCTCGAGCTGTACCTGGAGCACGTCTTCCTCAGCGTCAAGGGTAAAGGCAGCAAGCTGTACGCGATGGAGTTCCTCGCTGCCTTCGTGCTCGTGTCGCGCGCGATTTGGAGCCTCGAGGAAAAAGTGCGTGTGCTCATGGAGCTCTTCCACGACCCGGCGCTGAGCGCTCGCCACGCAGCGGCTTCCAGTACAACTACGAGCTTTGGAGGCAAGCATCTAGCGCCTGGATCGTACGGCAAGTGCTTTCGAGAGACCGACCTGGCGCAACTCTTCCTGTGCGTCATGCGTGGCGTCGCCAAGGTTACTGTGGGAGTTGGCCGCGTGTGGGATCACCACGAACTCAGTATCGCCACACTCGCGAGGCAGTTTGCGGCGACGACCATGAGCGACACACTTGAAGCTCGCAAGTTGCAGGCAATGCACGCGGCGCCAGTGTCCCCATCCAAGCTCGCCAAGGCCGCAACAAGCCCCAAACGAAGCGGTATTGGTGGAAGTATAAACTCCAGGTTCGTACCTGGAGGCATCTCTGAACCAGAGTTCCGCGAGTTCGTCGTGGCCAATCCCGTGATCCAGCGGTTCCTCGCGCTCTTCGTGGCCGAAGAGCTCCGGAATCCGTTCACATTCTCGCCGTTGAGCTCAATGTGCACCGGTGTGGCGTTCCCAGAGAGCTACCGCTCCGTGATGGATCAACAAATTAACTTGTATCACTCGCTACTGAAAAATTACGTCACATTTGAAGGCCGAGACGCCAAGCGAGTACTCAGTGCGGCCATCCTGATCCAGAGTACGTGGCGGAGACGTCGCTCGCGAATACTGCTGGAGCAGCACAAGGAAGAGCGCATTCGGCAACGCCACGCATCAGCAGCGACTCTACAGAGCTACTTGCGCCAGTTCCAGTTTGCCAAGGTTCTCGAGCAGCACGCCGGCGCCGAGCGCGAGGCATTCAACGGTGGCCTCTTCGTCGCTGGTTCGGGGGCGTGCATCCCAGCACCGAAAGCTCCAGTCTCCAGCAGTACCAACAACAAGCCCACTTCGACACGAGAGCACCCTGGACTATCAGTACTCACATCGCCTCTGAAGCTTATCGAGATGTTCAAGTTCCTCAATGTGCGCATTTGCTCGGTCGCAGCGTCGCAGACCTGCGCCTTGGCGCTGTCAGACAACCGCAAGACGCTCTTCGCATGGGGACGGTGCCTGCCCTGCGTCTACCAGAGTAGCAACGGCGCATGGGTCTCACAGGAAGAAGAAGACACCGATGAAGATGACCACAACAGCGTGCGTCTGTTCCAGATGACGCCCACGCGGCTCGCGCATCGCTTCAGTGATGACGAACAGGTCGTGCAGCTCGCCTGCGGTCTGCGCCACGCGCTCGTGCTCACGAACGGCGGTATGGTCTACTCTTGGGGCTTTAATGATCACGGCCAACTCGGCCACGGCTCAGCAGAGACTCTCGAGGCACGTACAAGAGGTAAAGTCTCGTACGCGACACACTTTGATGAGCGCGACGGCCGCGAGTCCGAGTTCCTCGCGTCGCCGACGCGACTGCTGTACTTCCAAGGCTCTGCGGCACAGCACGCCGAGCCGATCTTGATTCAGCAGATCTGCTGCGGAGACTACTATAGTATGGCACTCAGTCGCGACGGGGACGTGTTTACCTGGGGCGAGGCCTCCGAGGGCCAGCTGGGCCATGGAGACGCCCACCCGGCGTTCCAGGTCGCGTTCGTAGACCTGCACATGCTCAACTCGGCGTACACGTTCTTGTCGCAGCCCGAGCCCGTGCTGGCGCTCAGCGACGATGAGATCATGCAGATTGGCTGCCGCAAGAATCACTCCGTGGCTCTGACGAGAGACGGTCGCATCTTCGAGTGGGGCAACTGGGGAAAGCGCTGCGGCCGCGACATGGAGCACGCGTTCGTGCCGATCGAGAAGGAACACGTGAGCGACCTGCGGCTCCGGCAGGTTAGTGTCGGTGACCACCATATCGTCGCAGAGGGCAGTAGCGTCTGGATGAGCCTGTTTGCACCAACAGCCAGCAGTGTGACTCCGTCAGCTGGTCAGCCAGAGACCGATGATATCAATGGCGACACCAGCCTCCAGCAGCAGCAAGTACAAGAGGACGGCTTTGGCGTAACCAAGAGCTCCTTCTACCTCGCCTGTGCCGCATATTCGTGCTCGTTCGAGGCCATTGAGAGATACTTCGCGGGCAACTCGCGTCCGTGGACGTGCACGATCGTCGAGTTTGACGTCGACGACCTCGAAGACGAGCCAGTTGCTGTAGACGCACACCATCCAGATGAAGTGGATGACCAACAAGAAGCAATGTCCGCCTCACAAGGAAAACTCGATCCCGTTAGCGTCCACTCGGTGTGGACCAAGCGCGTGCAGCAGTACGCACTCTCAGTCGAACAAGTCGGACGGTTTGACGCGCGCATCCAGCAGCTGCGGCCGCTCTCGTATCGTCAGAATGTCAGCTACAGCTACGAGAAGCTACTCAACACGTGGCTCTTTGGCCACGTCGAAGATCGCTTCGTTGTCTTCCCGAGGGGCAAACCAGTGGGCTTCTACGTCCAGTTCCTGCTGCCTCTCGAGTCGATCTCACCTTCCGAGACGGAGCAGCGGGTCGAAGCTGAGCAGGCCGAGGGGTACGTCGCACCGGCGGTGGTCGAGTTCCGAGTCTGTGGCTCCAACACGGCGGCCAAGACGATAAGCAAGCGGGGCTTTGCTGTCCATGCGTTCCACCCGGGCATGGATGACGCCAAGCTCACCAAGATCCAGCGCATGAAGAAGAAGAAGGCGTCTGTGGTCACGGACGAGAACAGTCTGTTTCTGCTCGAGTTCAACGAATCCTGTCTCCCTTCGACAACGTCCTTGAAGGGTGGACACTCGAATGTGGACAATCTTTGGAAAATAGACAAAGACGGGGATGATGAGGACGATAATCAGATGGACCTGAGCAGCCTCATTGTGGGCGAAATGCAGCAGCGCGTGCTCGCGGCGCAGGAGTCTGGCGTGCTCGCTGTGCTCATCGTGCTCGATCTCTTTGACGTCGAGCCCTTTGAGCTCCACTTTGACGACGATTCGGGCGTCTACATCCCCGTGATGATGGTCAACAAGTACGCGCCCGCGGTGCAAGACGCCTGGGGGCTCAAGTCCTCATCGCCTCGCAAGAGAGTGGCGTTCCATGAGCTCGTGGAGCTCATGGTCGCCCCACTGGAAGACTGCGAGCCCTCTGGCACACACCGCTCAGCAATGGCGTCATCGTCGCGGTTCGTGTCGCGGCCCATGTGGACCACGCGGTGCTTCCGTCGCGTCGACACGCTGATCTCGCGAGTGCAGTGCGCGCTGGACAACGGCGCGGCGGGCGTGGTCCTCGTGCAGGACCCCGAGTCCCTTGAGATGAACGGCGAGACCCGAGGCGAGCCCATCTTCCACCACTCGCTGTCGTCGATTGAGCAGACAGACGAGAAGCGCCTGACGGACAAGCTCGTGGCTATGATCTCCCACGAAGAAGGTGCCCGCCTGCGCGCGTCGAGCTACATGTCGCTCTGTCAAAAGTACATGCCACTGTTGAGCAAAGAAGGCTCCAACTACGAGCTGCTCGCTCAGGTCTCGATCAAGATCCGACCAGGTGGCACCACGTACGCGTGGGGTAATGGACAGAATGGACGCCTCGGAGTAGGTCCATCGGCGAGCGACGTCTTTGACGATGGCTACGAGGCGCTCACAGACACAGCGTACCTGTTCGTGAGCCAACCAACGCCCATCGTCACGCTCGCGGGTCTCGAGATGACGCAGCTCGCGTGCGGCACGACGCACTCGCTCGCAGTGACGAGGCAGGGCAAGGTCTTCACCTGGGGCCGAGGCTCGCGCGGTGCACTGGCGCAGGTGAGCTCATGTCGTAGCAGTTCTAGGGAGAAAAAGAGGCACACGCAGAGTACTCGGGACGTCTGGATACCCAGACAAGTCCACGGCCTGCGGTTCGAGAACGTCGTGCAAGTGGCAGCGAATGACGCGTGCTCACTCTTCCTCACAGAGATTGTGCCACCGGAGCTCTATCGCGAGCGCCGCCGCGAGATTGCACAGCTCAAGGCCGTCGCTAGGAAGAGCCTGCTCTAGGTACATCAGTGGCAATCAGCGTATGTATTTACCGGTAGATGTTAATACCCTAGGCTTGTAAGCCCTAAACAAGGCTTCACTAATCAATCTCGTTGGCCTCAGTTCGTACTGCTGAGTCATGGCTCACTGGAGTGGAGCAAGACTCGTAGTCGCTCGACGAGTGTGAGGCACTGAAGCGCGTTCTCCTGCACGTCTTTCGAGTCGATGCACGCGGCGAGCGCCATACGCGACGGTCGCTTCATGATCCGCTCTCTCTCTTGCTGCTGCAGGCTGACGTCGCTCTGGCTGGCGGGAATACTAATGTGGCTACTCACAGTGTAGCTATTGCTCCGCGTGGTCGTCGAGTCCGTACTGCCCACATACGCCTTGTTGGTCGGGCTTGATGCGTCAGCGAAGGTTCTGAGCTTGAAGCTCTGGTCATTGCCTGACTGCAACAGCGAGTGGTGGTGTGAACCACCCTCCTTGGTCGTCATTGATGGTGTGGCTGCGTAAAGCTTGAGGTGCTGGAGCTCCCATTTCTCCCAGAGCGGTGACGGCTGGAAGAGATAGACGACAAAGCTCTCGAGTCTGCTCATGTCGATCGGGGTCTGCAACTAATAGATACAATAGAGAACCCACCCAGGTCAGCCTAGTATCACGAGCCTCACGAGCCTCGATGTCGATCTCAAACCTTGTCGAGCTGCAGCAGGTGCCAGTTCTGCGCATCGTCCTCGCAGTGGATGTGCTGCATGAGCGAATACTCGTCCAGCAGCACTGTCGACGAACCATCTGTGTGAAGCTGCACGAGCCGCAGCGTTGCCGTGTAGAAGTTGCGGAAGACCAGGTACGAGGCTTGCGAGACTGAGGCCCTCGTGGGTGTCTGCAGGTGCACGCTGAAGCAGCAGCCGCGCACGCCGTCGAAGAGCGACTTGGTGAGGATTCCGTGTGGCGTCGAGATCTGGAAGTGCTCCTGTAGGCTCTGCACGCGTCCCAGGCGCACGGGGATCTCCATAACCAGATGTGTGTGTGGTGAGCGCACCCCTTCGTGCTTCAATGATGAGGATGGTGGAAAATGGAGATACATGTTTGATGACATTCAGTATTTTGATCCTAAATATTAGGCAAATGGTTGGGACGGACGGTAGCCAATGGGAAGCGAGTATTTAGAGAATTTTCTTCAAAAGATTTACGTCAACGAACAGCCCTGGCCGGGGTAACCTTACATGCCGGGTGCTGGTTGCGCTGTGACCCAACAGTTCACCAGTAATAATTGGTTTTGGCACTTGCTATCGAACCACGTGCTTGACAACGTGGCGTAAATTATGGGCCATGCGCCGCGGCTATCACTCCTGAATGCCCCACGTCAGCACGCCAGATTGCATCCAGTTTTTACAAGTTTGGGTGTGTTTCAGCTTGGAAAGTGCAGCGAGCAACCGTTCTTAGGATCGTGTGGCTATGGTGTCCCACTGCTGTCCCAAGAATAGCCATCCTCCATACTGCAGTTTGTTTGGGTCATGGCCGAAAACAAATGAAAACGGTATTGCGGGACAACGACCTTGCAGGATTCTAATAGTTCAGACTGCAGGCCTCATTGAGAAGGCTGACCAACGGCTGGCTGACTGGTCTCGAGCAACAGCAAGAACAAGACTGGTCGGATAAGTCTCACGGCGGGAGACGCGGACGTTGGCCATACAAACTTCAAGTTACGTGGTGCAATCTTTCCGGCCCGTTATTTTGTTGTTTTCTTTCGCTGGCATGTTCTTTCCACGATCCGCATGGAGGAACGACTCGCCTTTGCGGTCGTGGAGGCTGCAGGAGTATGCGCATGCTGTGCGGGAAGAATTGCCTGGCAGGCTGGCGTTCGTTATGGACGTTTGAGCGGGAATGGCAGTGCGAGAGTGTGAGTGAAGTTTGTCTGGGTTCACGTTTTCCAAAGTTGCACAAAATATCTTTTTTATTTCGCTACCTCTCTCTCTGCTAATCGCCTTTTCAAATGTCACGAAAAATGATTTTTTGCATGTTCATCGTCCAAGGTTTTCTCACGAAGGACTAAGTGAACAACGAGGGCGTTCACGTCCTAATAAAACTGCTCGAATGAGCAAAATGACTTATTGAATTCGAGTAACGGAGCGCATCGTGACAGCGGGGCATCATTGCGAAGATTGCGGGAGGCGTTGTAATAAGCATAACGCCCGAGGGTAATTATGTGCACGCCAAGAGAACGAAACGAAAGAGCACAAGTTGACCTCCCTAACGAAGTTCGAAGCGAAGATCCGCAATAGCCAAGGTCGCGTCCAGTGCTGAGCCACTCGCTGAGCCACTCGCTTGCTGCGCGAGATTTCTTTCAGTTTGCAAGTAGGCGTTAGCGTTATATGTCAGTTTTTTCAGTGTTGCGGCAAAAAATGAGGGAAAACGAGCGGGCTTTAACTGCAGAATTCCACAGTGATCCCAAAAATACAAAATCGTGTATTTTTCAATTTTCAGGAAATTCCAAGAGGAAAGAGAAGCGCAGAAGAGCGCTCTCATTATCTATTTGGGAAGGAGGGCTGCGTACGCCGCCTTCGCTCTCGCCTCGCTCCCCAACTGCTCGCTTGGTGCCTGCGCCCTCGTCCAAGCCACCCGCAGCCACCTGTGCCCATCAGCTGCACGCCCATATACGCACAGACATCGCTCGTCCGTGCTGCTATCTGGCTGGAGATCCATCCCCAGGTACGTCACGCTCGCTCTTTTGCTCTTGTGGAGTGCTTTATAAGCATTTTAGATGAAATCGATCGATGGAGCTGGCAGTGCGTTGAGGCTGTGTGGTAGGATCTAACATGCGTCGATTGATGTCCTCACCTTGCTTTCTGTATGCTCCTGTCGTAGCCTTCGTGAACTGCCGCCGCTATCGAGATCCCCTCCCCAGCTGCAAAGTTCTCCAAGCGCCCTCCAGTGTTTATTTTGCTGTTCCTGTCTGTCTATCTACCTTCTCGTCCGTCCGTCCGTCCGTCCGCTCGCCATCTTCTCTGCGTCACCTGGGATCCTGTGCCCAACGTCTAAGATCCCCACCACAACCAGCAAAACAAAAACTTCAAGCAATCCCCAGTCGCCTCTTCATCCACAAGGTCAGTTCGGGCATGAGCACATTTATCTCTTTCTCCAGGCGTACCCACGTTGCTGCATTGTTATCCATTCCATGTATGTGATTACCAGGGCGATCCGGTGGCTTGTATCCTATAGAAACACACACACACACACAAACCACCAAGCCTCGTACCTCATGAGCGCGAGCGAAGACTTCAGTCATGATGAAGGCGTCGAAGAAGAGATGATGTTCACGTTCGACGAACAAGACACCGCCGAGGATGGCGAGCCAAAGTTCACGTCCCTCGCGGCGTTCGAAACCAACAACACAAGCAACCGACGAGTCACGTTCGGAATAACCCCTCCGTCATCCTTAGCAGCGGCTTCTATCGCCGAGCTCCGACCGCCAAACCCAGTCGCGGCGCTGCTTCAGTCCAGAGAACTTGACGACGAAGACAGTGACGACGACGAGCTGCGAGAATTCTGTCCCGTCCCGATGCGAAGCTTCTCAGCACCGCCGCCGCGCTTGGCCATCACGCCCCCAGCGCCCGAAGGATTTCTCTTCTCCTGCGGCCGCGCAGAACCTCTTGACTTCAATGACCGCCGGAAACGCAAGTGCATGGACGACACCGCGATTGGTACCTGCCGCGTGCGACCGCTGGCGAAGCGCGCCAAGTCGTTTTCGTTCGTTCGGGACTCAACGGTGCTCAAAATGGATTACCCGACCATGTTCGGCAGCCCAGCAGTGGCCGGCTCGAGCCGCAGCGAGTCGATTTCGATCCCTCGACCAGCTTCTCTGCGAGCCGCCCTTGGAGGCCGCGCACGATCGCGATCAGGGTCAACTAACGCAGGCGATTCGCTGTCCAGCCACTCGCACTCGTCGTCGTCTCCGTCGTGGAATGCGACCGCGTCGTCGCTCGAGTACTTTTGCCGCCGCAGCCTGGACGTGTCGTCGCCGCTGCGCGTTCGCTTCCGTGACCTCATGGTGGGCTCCGTCGGAAGAGCCACCAGCTACACGGGTCCATGAGCGAGAGTTGAGTTCTGCGCTGAGTCTTTCCAACTTGGAACAGCTCTCTTATTCGCGAGCACCTACATCACATCCCAACTCCTCCTGCGTCTTGCACAGCCTGAAAACGAGACAAAAAGCAAGAAACCCCACCACCGGTCCAGACCAAAAAAACAACCGCGCTGCATCTTTCTCCATCCAGACCCCGACCGAGCTCATCACCCGCTCGCCATTCGATTTCCCCGCTGCTACTTGTGTGTTCAGATGCGTGGTATATAAGCAGTATGTAGTTGCATCAGAGACATCAAATGAAGCCACAGACCGAATAAGCCTCGAAGAAAGCCCAGCCTGTCAGCCAGCCAGTACCCAGACACCTCACATTGCATTTCGCAGACCAGAAAAAGAAAGTGAGAGGCGTCAGGCGTCAGGCGATAGCAAGAGAAGACAAGAGAAGCAACCAACACGAATTCTGCTTCCAAGATCAACATCGTTGCCAAATACCATCGTGTTTTATACGGCTTGGCCTTCCTTTAGTACACAAACATCTGCTGGAAACTATCGTGCTCTGTGGTAGCATCCATTTACTGGAGGGAAACAAGCAAGGCACAAGTATTAGAATTGATCCATGAACGACCATAGATTTTGGAATCACGCGACTTGACTTACCGACAACACAAGCTGCAGCTCGTCGAGGCATTCTTTCACAGCCTGTGAGGTTACAGATGACCCCTTCACGCCAAGGAAGATATTCAAGTGAACAGCTTGGACTTGCTTCGACTCGGGGTGCGCGCCAAGCGCCTGTGGACAAAGTGTGCAACAAAACTGTGTCAGTGGCGACAGCGAGCAAGTCGATGCAAAATACAGCAAACTCCACGCACCAGTGTCCCGATGGCAACCAGTGCTCGAAGAATTGTGTCGTCACCGAGCTCCTCAACCGAGAAGGATCCATTCAGCAGTGCAGCTGTGACGGAGCCAATCGTGATGACATCTTCTTGAGTCAACGCCTTTGGGTTCTCGATGTGTAAGCGCGAGAAACTGCATCAACAGGTCAAGTTGTTAACGGCAGTTCATAGCAGCAAGCAGACGAAGATATAACAACTTACTTCAACAGTACAGTGGCTAAGCTCAGCGCAACGGTCTTCTGGCGGAATACGATAAATTCTTGCAGTTTTGCCAACACCTGGATCATCAATGCAAATGTCAGTACAGCCATCTTCACAAATAGTTCAAAATGATGGCAAGCACTTACCTCGTCCTTTCTAGCAAGCAAAGCCTTGCGACCGGCTTCTTGCAGGAACATGTTGGCGAGGACACGCAGTGCGAGCATCCGTGTCGCCGCAGGCAGATCTTCTCCGTTCGCTCCCTTCGACTGCAGCCCCAAATGAAGCATTCGCCCCACAAGTTCGACTAACGTGGACTCTCCGAGTGTGGATGGGCCTTGCGGGTGGACAAGCACCAGTCGCAGCAGGTCCAATGCGGGAAAGACAAGCTCGGCTGGCCACTGGAAAATCAGCGTCTTCAGTGCCTTGATTTCCGAGACGGAAAACGAACTAGAGTGGTAAAACGCCGTTTCCTGGACAACGCTGACAACTTGCTCCAGAGCAATCAGTTCAGGGTCCGACAGGATCACCTTACCGCCGTCATTCTGCAAGAGCACACAAACCTAAATGTCAGATCGCACCCTGACATCAGAATACAACAAAGTAGAGTCGTACCTCGGACGTCTGCAACTTCTCGTTGTATTGACGAAGCGTACTCATCAGCTTGCCGATCTTGGTCGCTTCAAATGTGTTGTAACCAGCCTGAGCAAGAAAAGAAAAGTCAGTCTCTCTGTACCGTCCGTGCTCACGACAAAATCAGCTCAGCCATCCTACGCACCACAGGAAAGTATTTGAAGGCGTGAGCAGCTGCGCTCGTGCCCGCAGATCCAGGAGGTTCGTCCATGTCAATGTCAACTGCCTCGTTGTTTCCCAAAACAGGCGGCTTGTAATCGCTCGCACGCTGGGTGATGTAGTCCGCAATCTCTTTGAGGTATCCTTGGTCGAGCATGTGCTTATCGATGAATTGCTGCGCCACCATGAACGGGTTCTCGCCTTGGTTGTAGCCGATCTCCAGTTTCTTCAAGCCGCTTGGAAGTTCGATCTCGACGGGAATGACCATGTCGTACGCAGTGCCATCAACGACACCGCCACCGCCGCCAGTACCAGTCACCTCACCAATCTGTAAAGCACAAGTAGCAAATATGCATGTGAGTGACAAAATCAATAGAAGCAACAACTATCATCCAGTACAACAATACATACGTCAAGCCAGGTCTTCGATGGGTCGCTCCACTGGCAAGCCCACGCCTTCGATCCCTTCTTGAACATCTGAATCTGTCCGTCCGACTTCCCAGTCACTTGAAGACGACGATCGTAGTCTGGAAGCTTGTCGATCTCAACGCCACTCGGCCCTCGCTCGCGAACCAGACGCGCTTCGTGAACCGCATGCTCGAAGGATGCGACAGCGTTCGGAGACACCTTGGCATCGTCAGTCGTGAAAATGCGGGCAATTTTGTCGTCGCAGCCGGTGATAAAGTCGCCATTGTCAAGAGCCGCGACACACCAGAGCCCGCTCGGGTGCTCAATCGTCTGAATCGGAGTGCCGTCGACGGTCCACACACGCGCAGTGCAATCTTCGCTCGCAGACACAATTCGACCGTTTGGCAGAACAGCAACTCCAAGCACGAAGCCCGGCTTTCCCTCAGCGTTCAGTGGGTGCTCCATGGACGCAATGACATCGCCATCGAGCGTTCGCACTTTAATCGAGCTAAATGCAATCCAGTACCACACAAGAATGAGTCGTTTTCGGCGCATAGAGGTCATGCAAACGCACAATAGAACACAAGCAGCTTACCCGTCGTTCGAGCACGATACGAAGCCAATTTCTGGCACCAATGCGAGCTGTCGGATCGGTCCATTGTGGTCTGCAACCGTCTTTGTCAGAGCGAAATTCGTCCAAAAGCGTAGCTTAAAATCCACGACCGTGTTGCCCACTTGTCGGCCCGTCGATCCCGTGACAATCGTTCCGTTTGGCAGGCCCAGCACGCAGACACCGTTCTCGTGCTCAGGGAGCACGTGCACGCACTGTTTAGTTTGCAAATCCCACACGCGCGCAGTACCGTCCCAGCTGCCCGACAGGAGGTACTTCCCACACGACGAAAGTCCAAGCGAGGTCACACCGCCTTCGTGTCCCACGAGCACTGCAACACGCACACCGTCGCCACTGTAGATGCGGATCTTCTTGTCCATGCTACCCGTGGCGAATCCGCCCGCGGGGCATTCCGCCACAGTCCCCGCCGGGAGCTTCACCGACGCCGTCACCCAGTGCTCGTGGTCATAGATCGTCGCTGTCTCGAGCGAGACGTACGAGGGGGCGCTACCACCATCTTCTGCACTCGCGGCCTCAGGGATCCAGCACCGCGCGACCGAGTCCATCGCACCCGTGAGCACCACATCGTTCTCGATGACGCTAATCGAGCGCACCTACGCAGAGAGAGAAAGTGAGAGACGCGTGAGTGAGTGAGCGTTTGCAGGTAGAGAGAGCGCATATAGAGGGGAGAGGGACAGGAGACTCACGGCGCCCTCGTGGCCCAGCAGCTCGGCGCGCACGCGGTAGTTGTCGGAAGGAGCCATGGTCTGCTTCTCGGGCTTGATGTCGGGTTTTGTATTGAAAGCGGGGGCGGGCGGGTTGTTTCGAAGAAGCGTTCGAAATCTTCTCAGACAGACCATCACTCTCCACTGCAGAAGAGGGGAAGGGGTACAATTTTTACAAGACTCGATAACGCAATCTATGGATTCGTAGTGGCTGACTTTCAAAACCTATCAAATCAAAAATCAAATTTAATAGGCTTATCAAAACCAGGTTTGACAGTGAACAGCACCCACTTAATCCAAAAACCGAGCAAAAACAAGAACAACAGCAAGCATGTGGCTCGGGGCGTTGACGCTTGCGACCGTCCTGCAGGAACGTAACCGATGCCACAGACGCCGAACTGCCGTTCTGCTGCGTCTTAGAGACTTGTTACGTGAGCGCAACAACGTTTCGTCGCTGTCACTGCTATCTGACCAGACAAACGCGGCTTGGTACGTCATGCACAAGGCTTGAGACCGGGCGATCTTCTTGGCGATGGTGTCGATCCGCCCTGCTCGGTTTTTTACAAGCATTACGTCGTCAAGAGTGGACCGGGCCGTCGCTGCAGGCCACCTCGAATCACCCCACAAGCACACTGTTCGTGCCATGCTGCTGCGTTTATACACACACGCTGTCGGTCACAAAACGCTCATGGAACTGTTTGCTGCTCCTCTGGAACCATCTCGCGCGTGCTGAAGCGCGCAGAAGAAACACTAATATCGTCACTAAGGGAGACTCCTGATGCTGGGATATACTGGCCGTCGATCGAGACACAGTGCGCTTGGGTGGCGGCGACGCAGGCGCGTGAGCCGATCGTATCAGGAGTGTTCAGCGTCGTTGATGGCATGAACCTGCGCGTTCAGGGGCCAGCAGATGCCGAGCTGCAAAACGCTCATTAAAATGGTACAAATGCTTATGTGAATTGCTGTATGTGAGCTTATGCAAACTGTTGATTAAACGCATGTGTGCATTGTGTGTCTACTTGCCAAGTAGGTTGGCTTCATTCTGTCCTGGTCACTGGCGTTCATTATTACGGCGTCGACGGCACTTTGATCTGGGGGCGGCACAACTGTCCCGGGTCGTGGAACGACGACGAGGTGAGTCGAGCTCTTCAAGATAAGCTCGCCAGCCCAGGTCTTGTCGGTGAAGGTCTCCAATTAGCAGCTGATTTAACTTTCCTGTTGATGGTGCCGTGGCAAGCAAAATCTTCACTCTAATCAAAGAGAGCGACCTTGATCGTGTTCCTCCTGAGTGCAGGTTAAAGGTGTCTGTGCTGAGCGAAGCAATCACTTCTCTGCGTCAGGCCGCGGAGTGGGGGATGGGCTCTGCGCCGAAGGTCTACAGACAGTGAGAAAATGCTGCCGTTCCAGCCTCCCTGTGGCAGCGTCGTCTTGAGAACATTTTCGCTTATATAATTTGAGGGTACAAGCAACAGGAATTAGTCAGATCAGGAACGTGTTCAACGCGCAGTAAAATGTTGATATCTTCTAGGTACTGTCTTTCTGTTTAGCTAGTATCTGCAAACATTGCCATTTGTAACTACATCATACGCTGCTCGCGGCTTGCGCGCTCTTCCTCCTCTCGGCGGTAGCGTACTGCGTTCTCTTTACGCTGCTTCTTCTCTTTTTGCTGCGACACTCCTCCTAATCAGCAGCCCACTCGCGCTTGCATTCTTCAGCTTCCACCCGCCTTTGCTGCTCTCCCTCTTCACGAGAAACACAAAGGTCCGCCTCCCGCGCTTCCCAAGCTGCATTTCGAACCACCTCACGTTCCTCTCGGGCTGCATTTCGCACTGCACCGCGCTCGTCCATCATGGCGAAGAGCATCGCCACGTTGACCTGTCCGGTCGCGCTTTGGTCGTCTTGGCTAAGCATGCGGTCGATCGATTGGCGCTTCTGAGCCGAGTACGACGAAGTCAGCGACTGCTGGGTTCCGCGTTTGTCCTGGTTGCGAGCAAGGTGCGCGCCGAGCTGTACGTGCGTCATTCCCACTCGATCAGGCTTCTCGGTTTGTTTTGCTGGCGCTGCTGCGGTGGTCACAGACGCGACGATTGGTGTTTCCTTGTCAGTTAGAGTGGTTGCTGAAGGAGCGGCTATCGGTGTCGCTCCCTGGATTTTTGCAGTAGTGAACAAGAGGGCTTGCCAGTACTACCAAGGTACTTCACGGTCTGCGTGAACATCCTTGGGGTCTCCGATTCCGGATGCAAACAATACAATTCCTTTCCACAGCACCAACCTTGCCCTTGAGAACCTTTGTCGATATACTTCAATCTCTCTAAGTACCTCATTCGAATTTGCCAATGTAATTCAGACATACTCCTTCACCTGAACACTAACTCGCAAGCGAACCAGCAACCGTCGAAGGCATATCCACACACACACGGGATCCACAGATCGGTGGGGATTCATACCCAGTTTGCACTCCAACTCATATCGAATGGGTCCACCCGAACTGCGATTGCTCGATCAAGAGTCGGTCCTTCCGAACAAATCTTCAGTTGAACTGACTTCTGCCGAATTGCCTCCAACCGAACTCTCCCAGCCAAAATCGTCCTGTCAAACACCTCAAGCTGAACACCCCTCTCTGAACCAATCTCGCCGAACCAAATCCTGCAGAACCGTGTTTCGTGAACCGCGTAGTCGCTTGAGCTACTCTTCGGCACCGTAGCCCATCAAATGAATTTCCGACTTTACCACAGTTTGGTTTTGCCCCTATCAAATTTTTTGCTAAGACCATTTTTTCGTCTGCAGATTTGATAGGTAGCAAATTAGCAGTTTGCTGCTGCCCAAATATTTGATTTGATAGGTTTTTGAAAGTCGCCCAGTAGTAATTAACCACAATACCATGTTTACTCGAAGTAATTAACCATTGTCATAAAAGCACTGAGATTACGGTGATTTCGGATGATTACAAGAAACCGACCACATTTCACGTCAATTCGTGCGAATATGATTTATTCAATAGTTACGGGCTTGAAATCAGAATTTGTTAAGTACGATTGTCCGATTCTGATTTCAAAAGCCCGTAACTATTGAATAAATCATATTCGCACGAATTGACGTGAATCAGAGTATCAGAAACGCACGCAATCGAAATCCAAGTCTTTGTCGAAATTAGATGAATTTAAGTAAATTAATTTAAATTCAGCCAATCCCGACGAAGATTTCGTGACCAGAGATAATCGTTTGCGTTGGTGTGTCTTGTAACAAATTGAGCAGAGTACACGAGCTCGTCGTTTACCAAAATCTTCGAGCCACCATGGATCACCAGCAGTAGCAGCGACGACGACGGCCCTCGGCGGGCCTCGGCTTCGTTGACCTGGCGCTCTGCGTGCTCTACCTCTTCTGTGCTCTGCATGGGCTTCTACTTCACGCTCAAGGGGCACCGACCGCGAAACGTTCCGCAAGCAGCGTGAGCAACAGCAGGAGCAAGCACAAGCGACAAGCAATAGACGTGGAGGAGACGCAAAGCACAAGTCAGACGATCGGGTGCTCGAGGAGTACCACCTGGACGGCCGCCATATCTCGTGGTGGGCGCTGGGCGTAGCTGACGTGAGCTCATACATCGACATCTCGGGCACGATGATCAACACGGCGCTGGTGTACGCTCGGCGTCGAGGGCACGTACATTGAGATCCGCGGCAGGTTGTGCTTGTTCCTTGCATTCCAGCTCGCGTCCGCAGGCCAGCTCAAGCACCTCACGCACGCGGGCTTCTGCTTGGACGCCGACCAGTCCACCGGCATGGTCTCGCTCTACTGGTGCCACCTGAACAACAACAACCAGGTCTGGCGCAAGGTCTCGAACGTGGCCAAGGGTGTGGTG